>OZ012729.1:7192266-7414766 GCA_963942605.1 Poecilus cupreus
AGAATATTGTATAAAACAGTTCTCTTATAACTGAAAACACCTAAAAACAGAGCTCGTAGTAGCAGCTATTCCCATTAATTCTAAATAATGTCGAACATCTATCAAGAGTAAATTTACGGTATTTAACAATCATATATCACGTGATATCGCTAATAAATCGCTCGATAGTCGTTTGAGTTCTCAGTAGTGTCAGAGCGCGTGTTTGAACCCCGTCGGCACGTTGCGGAACCGCGGGAGAGAAGTATAGGTGAAGTGAAGCGTGTATGAAGATATATAAATAAAATTTCAGTTATTTTGTACGTTTTGTAGCAGAAATAATCGGATTTAAAATTTTGTAAGAATTGCAAGTAATTTTAAATTTTGAACCGTTTATAAATTAAAGTTTTCGGGAGGTTATGTGTTGGCCACATTAAAATTATTTATTTATCTTAAATGGAAGGTGTGAATTCACGCAATATCAATCATTTTTACGCATTTATTTGACGCGTACAAAATAAATAAATAGCTAAATAATATAAGAATGTAACCGTTAGGTCAAGCTAAGATCATCGTTGAATAGTTCTCAAGCATTTCATCATTTCTATGATTAATTAACAATTAATCTCTAGCAGTGTCATTTATGGATTAACACATCAATCAATCTCGCTGCGACCACTTGATTATTTTATAATCAATGTCACGAAATTCATTTCAGTTTCAAATTGGCATTGTATCCATTCGTGACAATTAATTAACCAACCGAGAATTTCAATTGACTAGCGAGTTATTTTAATCATTAATCACGAATAATAAATTAACAAGTATACATGAAAATAGGTTAAATGCCTAATGTTAGGTACGTAAGAACTGTGATTCGAAAAATCGAAAGAAATATTTCTGCAGTAAAAAATTTCTGATACGATTGATGGATGCATTTAATTTTGAAGAGATAAGCAACGGCGTTTTGACAACAATCGTTAATCATCTGCGAGTGATTGGTTCATTTAGAATTATTGATAATTTTGTCAGCGCTCAAATAAATAATTAATAATGTTTGAAACATTTCATTCTTTTTAAATAGCAGCTACTTGCTTGCTTTTTACCTCCCGCCTACCTCTAAGTAAGGGAGGTATTGTTTTTGGTCAAAAATTTGGGTAGTGAGTTTTCAATGAATAAGCACGTTTTAGCGACCCTACAATACGATTTTACTATTTTCGCGATGATGTCTGTATGTATGTATGTATGTGCGTGTGTGTGTGTCTGTAGTCTGTGGCAATTTTTTCGTCTCGCATAACTCAAATACTATAACACCAAAAAATACAATTTTGTGAATTATTGCTTCTTATATTTAAATGCAGAGCTGATTAGATTTTGGATAAAATTGGTCAACCGGAAATAGGAGTTTACTTGAAGCCCTTAACAGTTTTTCGTGTAAAACACCGTTAAATTTCCTTTTTCAACAATTTATGTTATTTTGAAAGTTGAAGAATATTTAATTTTGCATGTGTTTTGATTACATTAATTTTATTAATTTTCATTAGATTTAGAGATAATAAAATATACAGAAAATAGATTTCACAAATCTTGCATTCCTAGTACACCATGAAAACATTTAAAAATTTTAAATTTTTTACGAAATGTGACACATGTCATTGTGATTGTGAAGCTGTTTTCTTAATGAAATATATGTCAAAAATTAAATAAATATACGAAATAAAATTAAATTTCTAAAATCTAAATAGAAAATAAACAAATAAGAAGGTATGTTTCTGTATCATCAAATACTATTTTGTACTGTTTAAGAGTAGTATTGGGCGGGAGGTTATGTGCTGCCCACATCAGATTTTTAAAATTATTATTCGCGAAAAAAAATTACTGCGCGAAGTTAGCCAACGTAAAATTTTACTCATGTCAAAATTTTAGCACTACCTAAAATAAACATTATTCTGTAATTCTATTCCTATCTAGTTTGACAAATAACTATTCTCTTATATACTTGTATTTGAAGTATTTTTAATAAAATAATTTTAGAACATTGTACAACTCTAAAACATTTCTCTTACGTCTTAAAACACTCAAAAATAGAGCTTGTGGTAACAGAAATTGTATACAATTTTATTTTGATACCGTGTTTTGAAAATGTGTCTTACAATGTTAGAAATATGTCATGAAATGTTTCGATCACTTAAATGGTATATTTATTTCAACCTGGTTCTGTAATTGCCGTTTCGAAACTGAAACGCGGTTGGCTGCAATGGGATTTAAATCACGAATTGTGAGTTGTACTCGCTTTGGTGAAAATAATTGGCAAACTCTAATTATTGCACATGTTAGGAAATATTTCATGTTTAAATGTATTACAGTATAGTTCTTACTTTGTGGTTGCATGGGTGTGGAAGACATTTGAAGCAAAGCACTTACCTGTAAAATAAAAAATTAAATTAGAATACAATTTAAAGAAATATGTTTTATAGAAAATCAAGACAATGGTGAGAATCATATCATTATTGGCTTCTCTAATTATTTTACATCAAACAAATTATTTCTGCATTTGTTGACACTAACATTTATAATGTTACTCTACCTGGAAAGCAAAATGACAAATGTTTATTGATACTTTTCTTCAAATCATTAATGCCTTAAAGTAACAAAATGAATGTGATATTAATTAAGGGTTTAACTTTCATGCCACCAACCAAAAACTAGTTTTACACATCTCAAAATCAAGTAGAAACTGCTTATTTCTGGCCTGGGTCGACAAAAACTAGGGACTTTTGTAAGGGTAGGGTTGGCATCAATTGGTTGGTAATATTGTGCGTTGGTTTTGTTCAGTATTCGAGTGCTTGGAACTTAGATATTTCTAGTAATTCTTAATTGTAAGCTCAAGTGTAAGTAATTATAATTAAATTTTTAATTGCAATGCACAACCAACAAATAAATATCAACTAAACAAATGATGTCACAGTTAAAGAAAGAAACAATTGTTTATCCAACACCTCTCAATAAATGTTCTATAACTATGGCGATTTTAAACAAGGAAAGTAACAGATTACCCACTAGTGAGTATAATTTTGAGAAAAATCACTAGTGAGTATTTTTTTATTTATAACAATAATAACACACAACACCTTGGTAACTATTTCGATTGACATTTTAATTAAAAAATGTAAAATTTATTAAGAGGTGTTGGATAAAACGTTATACTTCACACGTGGACAAATTCGATAAAATTATCACACTCAGCCTTCGGTTTCGTGTGCTAAAATTTCTCTCGTGGGTAATTCCTTACTTTGCCCACTTGTAAAGTAAATAACTATTATCTTTATAAATTCCTCATATCCGTATTAAGAATGATCTGATGATACCAACATAAAAAATAGAATTTTTATTAAGCAATTCAGGAACACGGATCACCACTATCAAGGTATGCTCATCCCTTCAACAAATTAACCTTTTGAATTATGACATCTCAAAAAAATGAAATTTTTTAATGTCAAAATATAATTGTTCTTTTGTAATTCCTAAATGGACACAGTAAGAAAGTAATGTTTCAAATAACAATTATTATAGATAATAATATGTGAAATATTATTCTAATAACAAAAATTGTTATTCATAATTTACTGAGATATTTCGTAATAACTTGATAGGGCTTCAAGTAAACTACCACTTCCGGTTATTGGATTATCACCAAAAACTAATCAGCTCTTACAAAGGGGATACAATTGATATATACAAAATACCAAAAGTTACAGTTTAGTAGTTTTTGAGAAACTGTAACTCCAGAGATCCACACAGACTGACACACACACAGACATCATCGCGAAACTATTGAAGTCGTATTCTAGGGACCTAAAATAAACTCACTATCGAATTTTAGCATGATTCTTATACCTCCCCTACAGGACATGGCGGGAGGTAAAAATTTCTAGTATCTATTTCATATTATAAATCAGTAATTACATTTAATAAATTTCTGACAAAATCGACACGAAAAATAGTGTGTATCACACACGTACAGTTTCATAAAAGAATTCGATTAAATAGTGAAGTTGTTAACCAACTATAGGAATATCAACTTGCCGATATAAAATTTAAAGCGGATTTCATCAGAGCGGCCGAGCCGCACATAACCATAATTTGATTTGTGCAACGCCGTTAATAATTTGAAATAATTGGAGCACTTGTGGCTGGTAGTCGCCCTTCACAATCACTTGTTTTGAATTCGTACTCGCGTCCACCAATCACGCGCGCCGGTCACGCGCCTTACCAATCGGGTCCAAGGTGACGTCACCGCACTTATGCAATCACATACAAGAGATGATTTATTACTGATTTTATAATTTGTTTATTTCGACGTCTAAATATTTTATTGCTACTTTTGAAATCAAATTGTGCCTGCAAATGGTTATTTATTACTGTACAAGTGATGTAATCTATTTATTGTTTAGATACAATATAAATTATTGTATTATTATACATGTTTTATTCCAAGTTATGTGTAGGTGGATGGATGTGTATCCGTATGTTCTATTACTTTGTAAAACGGTTGATATGTAACTAGTTGTTTTAGCTCGCATTTTCAAAGTCAGTGAGCGTTCCAGTATTATTATATTTCAATGGTTACAATACATAGTTCGATTAGTTCAATATTAATTTATTTATAAATAATAAAATTAACTTGTGGAATTCGAACGGATTAATTATTTCAGCTAATTATGAAATTTGGGTACGATTAGACAAATTTGGAAACTTTAATTAATTAAGAAAACTGGTTAATTATTTTTGCTAATATGTCACATTCTGAAACAATTTATTATTATTCTATAATTTTATTGTTACACCTTTTAAATTGGTATAATGCTTAAATGGAAGCAACAAATTAAGACAGAGTTAATTTGGTATAATTTACTAATTAATAATATAATTGCTTTAAATAAAACGAATAAAATTTTAATTTATCAGGTTTTTAGCTACTAAAATATGTGTGCAATACATTTCATTTATGAGTCCTACAAAAATTAATGAAACTATTAAATTGAAGACTATCTGCAATTTAAAAAAATCTTAATTGATATTTATTAGGTCGCAATAATTATTTAAAAATGTTCTGTGTTGTGGATCTCAAACAGTAGGAATTATAATAATTGCAGTTTTATTTTATTGTTTAGAAAATTATTTAAATGGAATTAATAGTTATTTACTTTACAAGTGGGCAAAGTAAGGAATTACCCACGAGAGAAATTTTAGCTCACGAAGCCGAAGGCTGAGTGAGACAATTTTATCGAGTAGGTAATTCCACTTTGCCCACGTGTGAAGTATAACGTTTTATCCAACACTTCTTAATAAATTAAAAATTTATGAAAGAAATATTATTTGACAGTGACATATGCTTTAAATTTTTAAATTAAAATGTCAATCGAAATAGTTACCAAGGTGTTGTGTGTTGTTATTATTGTTATAAATAAAAAAATACCCACTAGTGGCTTTCCTCAAAATTATACCCACTAGTGGATAATATGTTACTTTGCTTGTTTAAAATCGCCATAGTTATAGAGCATTTATTGAGAGGTGTTGGATAATAATTATTTATGTACCACGGCATTGAAGTTCAATTTTTTATCACAAATATGGAATTTATTTATTAATTTATAAACCATGTGAGTGATAAAAAGGAACTTCAGTGCCGAGGTACATATTAAGTTTTATTTCAAATCTAATATTAGAAAAAACTGTAAAAAAATTACAATATAGGTTAAGTTTATACATCCGTCAGTTGTCAATTGAAACTGACAGTCAGTGTTGCCAACCTCGAACATTGAAGTTATCGTAAATAACACTCAAAATTATGTGTTTTGTTTTTAATTTCGTCATCGGAATTAATTAGTTAATTTTTCTTGCATATTTTGTTTCATGTTACGTCCAAATTTACTATAGTACGTCAATATATCTGCCAAAATTATCCTAATTGTACAATAATTATTTAACGGTTGCCAACACTGGGTTGCTCAAAATCGTCGTATAATGGGTTACTTTAGTGACGATTTCTGAGCTTTTAATGACGATTAAATAATTAAAATATATTTCAGGAGGAAACAAATATACTGTAAGATTATTTTGATAGACTATGTCATTCAACATGTCTTTAATTTCGTTGTGTGGACCACGTAAATAGTTTCATTATTGCGCGAATTTTCAAACACATGTGACTTGTATTATTTGTGGATTAAAAACAACATTTTAAATTAGGTGCCAACCATTTGATACTTCGACAATCTGACAGCTCAATAATAAGACATAAGAGAAGCACAGAGAACGTGACGTCACAACTGCTATCTTCTAAACTTAAATATATTAATGGTATATTGCAAGCATCGTGCGAAATGAATTTATTTTGTGAATATTTCAATACAGATCAGCTCATTTAAGTACAGATGCCATTGCTAGGATACTTATTTAGAATTGTCAAATATTGGAATGGTGAAAGCGAGACAACTTTTTAATTAATATTAAATGAATTAGGAAATAATATCGTGGTCGTAGAAAAAGTATAGTGTACAACTCGCATGGAATGTCCATTCCATACTCGTAGGAAATGAGTACCATTCCATGCTCGTTGTACAATATATTATTTTCTACAATCGTTGCACAATATCGACATTGTTATTCCATTTTTGGTTAGGAAATGTTCAAATTTGTCGCTCTAGGGCGACAAAGTGACATGTTGTCGCACTAGCGCGACAAAAACAAAACAAAAATAAATTAGGTAAAAGAAGTAAATGATGCATTGGATTTTTCTGGTAATAACCTTGCTATTGCAAATACAGTTGGAATATACGTACATTCACTTCAACTTAATCACCATAAACGTATTCACTCTGTAGACTTTATGTCAAATGTACTCCATATGTCAAATGTACTCCATGTGTCAAATTATGATTTCTTTGAAAATGTTTATTTTGTTCATAAACGTTGTCATGATTACGGTGACATGGGTAACTACAATTTTACTGAATTGTTATAGGCGGGACCAAAGATAATCTTGAAAATTAATTTTTTTCTACAGCTTGACATTGTTCAACGATTGTAGAAAAAATATTGTGTGTATCTCGTCGGATAGAGCTTGTTCGGTGCACTTGTCGAGTTGTTGATCTCGGCTTCGCCTCGATCTACAATTTCTCGCCGCGTGCAACAATGCTCTATCCGCACTTGATACACAAATAACTATTGTGTATTGGGTCTAGATATAATATAAATGACTTGTTTGCTATTTTGTGAGTCTAGTACAGAGCCCCATTATAATTATTTCAATGAAATCTTGTTAAACAACTCCAACATAAACTTATAAAATACAAAAGCCATGTCAGG
The DNA here is from genome assembly GCA_963942605.1 of Poecilus cupreus. Classification (NCBI taxonomy): domain Eukaryota; kingdom Metazoa; phylum Arthropoda; class Insecta; order Coleoptera; family Carabidae; genus Poecilus; species Poecilus cupreus. Next base: position 7,199,614 of record OZ012729.1, read on the forward strand.
AACTTGGAACAACATTTCTGCATGTCCATTTAATAACTTCCAAACCTAAAAACATTTACAAGCTCCGAAAAGCTTCAGGAACAACTCAAGTTGATGAATCGATGTTTCGAAGAATTCTTTTTCATTTCTTGGTCCAGTTTGCAGCGTCTGACCTCTCGCTGAGCTGTCTGTTATTTTCGCTTTATTTACCAAGTCGAGCACAAGTAATGGATGAAAATATTAATACGCCTCATTGTCTCGGGTAATTTGCTCGGGTCTCGTGAATTGTTTACTGAGCGGAATGGGTGGTCGATGGTTTTCTGTCGAGGTGATTGATTGGTTGGTTGTTGGATGTTGGTTTAGCGGTTTTGATTGCATTTAGCACGGTGGAGTTATTATTTATATCTTACGCAACGAATTTCTAAAGTGGTTTATATAGATTTTTGTTTGAAAAATTATTTGATATTTATAAAACTAATTTGATATTTGATTATAATTTATTATTTATTTCATTTCGTTTCAATCTTCGGTCTATTTTTTTTTTAAATTAATTTTAATCTTATACTCAATAAAGTAAAACTGCTATCACAAATAAACAATTTTAATTTTCACTGACTTCATATGTCAAATGTTAACGTACCATTTTGTATAGTTACTTGATGACAGATATAACAATTGTTTGGTTCCTTGTTGCCAAATTTACAATTTATCAGTACCTTTTTGAACAGCCTGTATATGTGTTGTACGTGTGATTAAAAATGGCTGCTATGAATTTTTACTTATTCACTTTGGAGCAAAAGTGTAAATACAAAAGTTGTTCAGAATTTAAAAATGCATGCAATAAGGCCCATTTGGTTACCAAAATATTAGTATTTTACGAGATATCAATCAATATTTATTAGGAAAATTGTAACAGCCATAGAAAATTAGACAAAAACGAAAAATATTCTACATTTCATAAAACAGATTCAGATTTATTTATTAGTGTAGTATTATTTTCTGTAGAAATTTTGAAGCAGAATGTATTGATCTACAATAGTGAATTTGAGAATTTATTTCTTTCTGATAATAGTTATTTACTTTACAAGTGAGCAAAGTAAGGAATTACCCACGAGAGAAATTTTAGCACACTCGTGTGATAATTTTATCGAGTAGGTAATTCCACTTTGCCTACGTGTGAAGTATAACGTTTTATCCAACAACTCTTAATAAATGCAAAATTTATTAAAGAAATATCATTTGACAGTGACATATGCTTAAATTTTTTTAATTAAATTGTCAATCGAAGTAGTTAGCAAGGTGTTGTGTGTTATTATTATTGTTATAAATAAAAAAATATTCACTAGTGACTTTCCTCAAAATTATACCCATTAGTGGGTAATCTGTTACTTTCCTTGTTTAAAATTGCCATAGTTATAGAGCATTTATTGAGAGGTGTTGGATAAATAAATAAATAACCCTAAGATGTTTTATGAAATGAACATATATATAATTTTTTCACGACTGGAAGAGCAACTCAGTTTCTTTGATATCAAATTCATTACAAAAACAGCCAATTTTATATCTACGTGAAATTGGTGCAGTTTTTCTCCTATCGTGAGGTACTCAAATAATGTCAAATATAAACGAACTTAAACCAATCAAAGGTAACTATAATAAATAATATTACTACTCAAATAATTTTGAAGTACATGAAAACCATAATAGTAGCCCGGAATCAAATCATCTGGCCCAGTTAAAGTCATACAAAGGAAAATTGTTCAATTCACCATATTTATATCTTAAATTAATTTATTATTTCTTCTGCACATACATGTATGTAAGGGACGTATTGTTTATATTACGAATTAATTAGATTTTGGGAACAATTCATCAACAGTAAGTGCTAGATTATTTGAAGGCATATCAGGGTTTTCGTGCATATCTTAATTAATAAATTAGATAGAGTAAATTTCATTGAAATGTAAAAGATGTAGAATAATATGACTTACAATCTTTATTTGAAACAATTTTCTGTATTTTGCTATCATCAGTTTTAAAAATAGTGTTTATTTGTTATTATTTCAGTTGTAATTTTTCCTTAAAATGTTCTTAAAAAGAACAGAAATGATGATACAAATAAATTTAGTACAATAATTTAATATTTATTAGATCAGAACTATTTTTTAAAGCTATTTTTAGTCTTAATGGGGTCTTTCACCATTTTTTTTTTTTAATTTTATTTTATGAAACTATGAAGATTGTAAATAATTGTAGTCAAATATTTTTTTACTTATTTTATTATTATTATTACAATAAAATAGGACATGGGGTAAATAGCTCCGTGGTAACGTGTCGGACTGTGGATCGTGAGATCCTCAGTTCGAATCCCACTGCCGACAGTTACAAATTTAAATTTACCCCTGTGGTTCCCCCTCCACTAACATCCTTGGGGGCTATGACTTGACGGCTGGTAACCGCACTTCATACGAAAAAATATATCACCTACCGAGATCTGCGTAAGCAGAGTGCCACACCCGTAATGGGTAAAAGGCGTGATGATATATTTATTTATTTTATATTTATGTAACAAAAATTATTTAAATCTCTACTGTTTTAGATCCAGCAACACCTCTACTATAACGTCAAAACATTTTTTAAAAATCATTGTGGCTTAATGAATAACAATTAAGAATTTTTAAAAGTGTAGATAGTCTTCAATATAAATAGTTTCATAAAAAAACAATAAATAAAAAAAATGGTGAAAGACCCCATTGGGCCAAATGATACGATTCAGGGCTCGTAAATATTAGGGTCGTGAAAAATAGAATATACACCGCAGGAGGGAAGTGTATTTTTCTTGAAGCAGAAGTGGAAAGCGAGCAACTTCCGGTGTGAATTGTGCGACGATCTAGTGCAGCATGGTAGTATACAATCGTGTGTATCAGCGGTAATTAATCATGTGTTTTCACTTATCGCTGACGTTACAGTATGTAACGTGTCTGGCTCGATTCTAGATCTCGCGGTTAGATGATCGAGCAGCACTACACACGGATTTTTTGTTGAGAAATTCAGCGACAGGTGAAACAACAATAGGTTGTAGCAATTTATAATTCTGTAGCGTGATTTCTTTTGATCGGACTGTTTTATTTTGCAGGTGAAGTCGAACGTGTTTGCTGCCGGTATTCATTAATAATGTTTTAAAAGTGTGTAGGATTATTTTGGAGAGAATCTTGAACAGGGAATGTAAAGAGTTTAGTTTATTTTGTTGAAATCTTCAAGAAGTTTGACGGTCTTGTATGTATTGGGTGCTCTGGGTACGTTTACTAGGAACGTGAATGTATCTAAAGATGTTTGATTGAGTGTGTATTATGGAGTGTTAGTGCCTAGTGAATGTTGGGTGTGGATGAAGAAGCATGAACGACGTATAATTGCTGTGGAAATGAGGTATTTGAGAGGAGAGTTATCGTGTCCACATTGGTGTATGGTGAGTGTGAGATTGAGAAGAATGTTGTTAAGAAAGTGGGAGTGAGCGAATGTCGAGTGAAAGGTTGGTGAAACTAATTATGCGGGTGAGATTGAAGGTGAACGATTGCGTGGACATCCGAGGAGTAAGTGGTTTGGTATGATTAATGGTTTGTTGCGAAAATGAATGATTCTGAGTGTGAAGAATAAACGAGCATTTATGAATGTAGATGAGACGAAAATAATGTTGTTAGAAATTTATTTATTATTCTACAGGCTATACACCCAATTATAGAATAATTCTAATAATTATTATATAAGTGCATGATTAACATAATCGAAAAATGAAATATACATTAATAACATTTTGTATAAAGTTATAACATAATGTTTCTATTTACTTGTTTTCCTGATGAAGAATTTACGAATAGTAATTCTAAACGTATTCTAATAAAAAATAATAATAAATAAAATATTTTTATAGAACTTAATTCAAAAGTAGGTATTTTATAATGAATACCCGTTATTAAGAACACCAAATTAATACAAGAAAAATAGACACAGGTACACAAAGTGGTGATATATATTTTTTCCGAAATTGATACTAAAGTACATGATATTACTATGCGAAGTAAGCCAAAGCCATAATAAATATTTACTTTACAGACTCATAGGTCAAACTTGAATTACAAACCTAAAATAACAAACTAATTATTCTATAATACTTTTGGTGAATTTATTTATTATTTACCTTTGAAAATAATTTATCGGATTTAATGCAGATCACATGCAGAACACGTCTAAGAACATATAAAAAATAATGAAAATTATAACCAAATTTGACAGTTTGCCAGTAGTTTTGCTATCACAGCCAAACCCGTTGCAACAGCTAGCTGACGTTTTACAAATACATAATGCTATTTATTTATGTTTTTAATTAATAATTTAACGATTTCTGAAAAATGTATAGCTTGGCACTTAAATATATGGTTTATTCGTAATATAAAATTGTACTTTAGTGCTTTGATGTTCGAATAACTATTCTTCGTCGTTGTATAAAATTCCACAGTAGTTAATATTACAGCTAGTTTTGAAGAAACTCGTAATAAATTCTACATTTGACCAGCACTAATAGCCTGTTTTATGTTTTCTCAACATTCTCTTCTGATTTGATCTCATTTCTCTGTGATGCGTCAAGGCCGACTCATCACCATTAACGAGTCTTGATAGCGTAGCGTGTTGATATCAAGTTCTAGTTGGGTCCGATTCTTTAATTTAGTTATAGATTCGATTGGTTTGATGACTGATTAATTTTTTGTGGTCGTTTTTTTGAAGATGAGTGGAACACAAAAACAGGTGAAATGTGATTTGAATAAAAAATTAAATTAAGAAGTGATTGATTGCAAATTGCTTCATATAAAATGGAATGTGTATTCATATTATCAGAAATATAGATTTATTAATTTAACCCACTTCTTAATTAGTGGCGCATTTCACATGCTACAGATTTCTTTCGAAAAAATATTTTAAGCATGTTGTACAAAAATATGATACGGACAACACATAATTTCTCATTTCAGGAACTTATAAACTAACTAACTGTCTTAAATCTCAATAAATCGAATTAAACATAAATATTCAAATATATAAAGCAAAAACTGTATTACTCTCGATGCAATGCTCAAATTTTGCCCTCCTAGAGTGGCGGGTACCACCCCTAAATTATTATAGCAAGAAAAATCGGAGGAAAAACTATATCAACTTTTAGTTGGACATGTATGACTAGTTCTTTGCGTATGACTTTATTTTGACAATTATAACACTTCAAACGACACATATTTTTGACACTTCACAATTATTTGACGATGTTAAAAATATTTTAGTTTTTGTTCCCATTCTAATTAAGAGTATTGAAATATATTATAGGATATATAATTCAGTTTTTCTTAAAATTAGAAGCATATACAAGAAAAGTGTAAATAACATTTTATATTCCAAATATTTTTGCTAACATCTGAGATTTTTGCAGAAATACATATTTTAACGTCCATTTAATTCGTTAAGACCAATTTCTGAATGATGTCTGTGTGTGAGGATGGATGGATGGATGTCCGTGTGCGCAATGTCTCATAAATGAGATATGTAAACAAAACTTGGAATTTATAAGTTTCATGAAAAAATGAAGAGCTGAGTTGATTTTGAATGAAATTGAAAAACCGGAAGAGGAAGTTTACTGGACACACAAAACAATAAATTCCATTTTTTTCAAAAATAGAATCAGCTGTGAGAAAAAGTACTTGTACATGCTTCTAATTTTGAGAAAATAGTATATTGTGTCATTAGGAGTAAATGTAATACTTTGGGTGCTAAGCATGTAAGTTTGAACGACGAGCGAAGCGAGTCGAACAATTACATGCGAAGCATACATTATATATATTATAAAATGCTCAAAACTTATTAGTTTATTCTGTCTTGTCTAGCATTTCAAGTTGCCGTAGAATATGCTGTTTTGTTATTTTTGTTTATTTATTTCGTTTTTAACTGTCAAATTATTGAATTACAACCTAACTTTTTTTCATAATATTTTACTTTGTCCGCCGCCGGCGTAAATGTGTTGCCAAGGATACACTTTTACGCCGGCGGCGACAATATTCAACTTCTGCTTGTTGAATACAAATACATAACAACGTACTTTTATCACGTTTGAAGAAAAACTAAATTATATATTTAAGAATATATTTCAATAATCTTAGTTGTAATGGAAACAAAAACTAAAACATTTATAATATCGGTGTGTCAAATATGTTTAATAATTGTGAAGTTTATATTTAAAATACAAATGAAATTCCTTTGAGTTCTTTTTCCATAACAACTTTATAATTTGTTATTTGATAGAACTGCACGTACATTATATCACATACTGAAGTTAGTTTTAAGCAGAGGGTATCATACAAACCCTGTTGGTATCTGTAATAAGTTCATATCATTTGAGACAGTCTGTATTGTTGGTGTGTTGAAATGAGAAAGGTTTACATGAGAATCTCGACTGTACAATAAATAATCAGTGAACACGGTGCACGGGTATGCGTGCGTGGGCGAGGTTGCGTGTATGCGTGCCTGCAGATACATCAGGTGTTTTAATAAATGTGTATATAATAGCTGCGTTGCGCGAATATAAATATTACAAATTACAACTTATTTACTAAGCTAGCAGCCACCACAGACAAAACGTACGTATACGTTATCGAATCGGAATGATACCGTGTCAATGTTAATTACAGCGTGTTCATTTAGGTCATCGCATCGCTTGCAGACGTACAACGCAGGGCGAAGCGATCTGATACGGACGATTTATGTGGCTGGGGAAACGCTCACAATCGAATCGGAATTATCAATTGGGTTAAATGCACGATTGAGAAATCATAATAGCCATCGCAAGGCGACTAAACCTCCCGCACTTTCAAAGCTTGTATCTACGATACTAAAAATCTGTTCGAGCACTCGGATATAATTCTAGAATCTAAAACTCAGATCGTAAAGTGCACTGCCAATTCAGACGAAAAAATCTGATCTCTCATCCAATACAATAGTTATTTGTGTATCAAGTGCGGATAGAGCATTGTTTGTTGCACGCGGCGACAAGTGCACCGAACAAGCTCTATCCGACGAGATACACACAATATTTTTTCTACAATCGTCGAACAATGTCAAGCTGTAGAAAAAAATTTATTTTCAAAATTATCTTTGGTCGCGCCTATAACAATTCAGTAAAATTGTAGTTACCCGTGTCACCGTAATCATGACAACGTTTATGAACAAAATAAAAATTTTCAAAGAAATCATAATTTGACACATGGAGTACATTTGCCATATGGAGTACATTTGACATAAAGTCTACAGAGTGAATACGTTTATGGTGATTAAGTTGAAGTGTATGTACGTATATACCAACTGCATTTGCAATAGCAAGGTTATTACCAGAAAAATCCAATGCAGCATTTCCTTCTTTTACCTAATTTATTTTTGTTTTGTTTTTGTCGCGCTAGTGCGACAATATGTCACTTTGTCGCCCTAGAGCGACAATTTTGAACATTTCCTAACCAAAAATGGAATAACAATATCGATATTGTGCAACGATTGTAGAAAAATAGTATTTGATGATACAGAAACATATCTTCTTATTTGTTTATTTTCTTTTTATGTTTAACAAATTTAATTTATTCCGATGTTTATTTAATTTTTTTGCCATGGAAAATTAAATAGAAATATTTTTACTTTCTTATACAAAGCAAGAAAAAAATCACTGAGAAGATATTTCTGGAAATACATATTTTGACGTCTACAGAATTCGTTAAGACCAATTTCTAAATAATGTCTGTGTGTGAGGATGGATGGATGGATGTCTGTGTACGCAATATCTCATAAATGAGATATGTAAACGAAACTTGTAAATTCATAAGTTTCATGAAAATATAAAGAACTGATTTGATTTTGAATGAAATTGAAAAACCGGAAGAGGAAGTTTACTGGACTCCAAACAATATATTCCAGTTTTTTTTTTTTAAATAGAATCAAATGTGAAAAAAGTTTCATATCAAGTCAGCGATTTTTTTCATGATTTCAATACTTCCTTATACTTCGTATAAGAAAGTAAAAATTAAGTATTATTATTGAGAAAAATAATTTGCTGACTGATTATAATGTGTGAGATCGAAACAAGTGATGAATTTATACATTTGAGTAGTATATCCCGAAAGATTGAAAGGCGGGTGTCTGCAGGGTGCAAGGTATTGGGTGCTCTGGGTACATTTGCTCGAAACGTGAATGTATCTAGAGATGCTCGATTGAGTGTTTATAATGGTGTGTTAGTGCCTACTGGATGTTGTGTGTGGATGAAGAAGCATGAACGACGTATAACTGCTGTAGAAATAAGGTATTTGAGAGAGATTGAACAAAATGTTGTTAAGAAAGTGGGAGTGAGTGAGTTGAGGTGGTTTGGCCATGTTGAGTGTCGAGTGTGGGAACTAACTCAACAAACAACAGGATATTGTTCAGTAATTCAAGAAGCTATCAATACATTTTGGCCTGAATTCAGATGCATACATTATGCTAATTCGCTAATGAAGATTTCCTGTTTAATTGTACAGTTATAGAAGAACCAGGCTTTATTCTCAAACACTACATTGTTTTATATTCCGGTGTGTTAATGTTCACACGGAGTGTCAACTCAGTTTCCTGTCACATCAACAATGTTTTTGTGTGTGTTTGAATCGTGCCTAATCTATTTTCATTTATTTTGTATACATTTTTAATTCTGAACAATTTTTGTTTGTACACATTTACTGTAAGGAGGTTATTTACAGCAAAATCAAAAGCATAATTCAATACACAACTTTATCCAAAAGTCTTTTACAATTTTATGATGAATTTTGAACTGTTCAATTAATTGCACAGATACTAAAACCAAAACAACTCTTCATAATTTTCCATTAAGCCGTATCTTAAAAAGAGTAAAGACAACAATCAAGGCATGAGTATAATTAACAATTATTGTAAACACCGTTAATAATGATGAGTTCTCAGTAAGAATTTCAATTAAACGCAGTATTTTTTGGCGGACAAGCCGAGACGCACGAAACAATTTACCATTTCGTATTAGCATATTAATGAAAGATCTGCGTCATTCAACCTGCCGCAGTGTTAAACAAATGATGCTACACTCGCTGCAAGAAGTAATGGACGTTTAATTTACCATTATTCAACTTTCATTACTTGACACTGTACAATCGAAAGAAGAGAACTACATACTTTTAACATCTATACATAGATTGGTACCACGAGTTCTGTTTTTGAGTGTATAATGTTCTACAATTATTTTATAAAAAAAATACTTCAAATAAAATTGATAGATAAAATATGAACCCAGAAGCATATCATTTGACCCAATAAGGACTTTTAGAATAATTTACAAAAATTGTTCTAATCTTACAAAGGAAAAATTGTTCTACTCAATTTATTTGTATTTGTCTGTAAGGGAGATATAGGAATCATGCTAAAAATTCGATAGTGAGTTTTCAGTGGTCGTACGTTTTAGAAACCTAGAAACTCTAAAATACAATTTAAATAGTTTCGCGGTGATGTCTGTGTGTGTGTCTATCAGAGTGTGTGTGTATCTCTGGAGTTACGGTTTCTCAAAAACTAGCTAACAGAAGATTTTTATATTATGTATATATCAACTGTATTTGTTTTGAAAGAGTTGATTAGTTTTTGGTGATAATCCTATAACCGGAGGTGATAGTTTACTTGAAGCTCTATCAAGTTATTTTGAAATATCTCAGTAAATTATGGTTTAATGTTTTAAATATTATTATCTAAAATTATTGTTTGAAACATTTTTATCTTTTACTGTCTCCATTTATAAATTACAACACGTTAAAGAAAAATTATATTTTGACATTTTCCTTTATATGAGCAAACCTATGCTTTTTGATAAAAACAAAACAACGGTTGAGAAATGAAAAAATTGTCATTTTTTGAAATGTGTTATAATCGAAAAATCTATTTTTTTAAGAGATTAGCGTTTCTTGATTGTGGTAGTCCGTGTTTCTGCATTGTTCGATAAGAAATCTATAGCGGGCAGTATTGTGTTGTCCACAACAGATTTTTAAGAATATTTTAAGGAAAAATAACAACTGAAATAATAACAAATTAACAAAAATCACTACCATAATAATATATTATATATTAAGGGAGAGAAGTGTATGATTTTTTCCCGCGAAATAAAATACATCTACAATGTACATATTATTTTTTTTACGACTCCAATATTTACAATAATAACAAGTTATGTATTTAAAAATTATTTGGATTGGAATATAATTTATGATAGTTCCCTTTGATTTCATTTATTTTGTTAATTTTTCATAATAATAGCCTCCCGATGGGAGAGAAAACGCACAATTTTCCCGGCTGCTTCTGTCAAGATTTCGGTATCATTAAAACTGAATTTCTCTCCCAGTCGTAAAAAAAAACATAATTATTTGGCCCAAAGGTATTGGCTGGTACCACAAACGCTATGTCTGAATTTGGTGACAACAAAATATAGAAAAATGTTTGAAATAAATATTCTACATCTTTTTGATTCCAATGACATTTACTTTATTAAAATATTCCGAAAAACCCTGATATGCTTTCAAATAATCTAGCACTTACTGTTGATGAATTGTTCCCAAAATCTAATCAATTCGTAACATAAACATACAAATGATAAATATAATAAATTCAACAATTTTCCTTTGTATGAGTTCGACTGAGTCAATAATTGCTGTGATTCTGGGCTCGTATTTTTTCATAAAATAATTTTAGAACATTGTACAGCGCTAAAACACAACAGAGCTTGTGGTACTAACTATACAGTTTGTAGTACTGGCATCTCAGGATAAAAGTTTGAAGACTCATGGCTGGCAACATACAAGGCCAGAACATTAAAAAGCCGAAAGCAACACGGTATCATGTGATTAAACAACATTACAACCAGCTATAAATTTTTATTTGTGTCAGAAAACCAGATCATATAAATTGGTGTTTGGCTGATGTGGTGTGACACAAGACCGGCGTCTCCCATGCGAACATGAAGCTACGTACGTGGACCGTACGATGCATCCGGCACCGTACGATACAAAATAGACTGCTGAAGTATTAGGATACAAATGAAATAAATCAAATCTGAATTTATATTTCGAGAAGTTGTGATCATCTTAAGATTACACAACTTATTCAGCAAGGTTGAATCCATCTTCATGTTTGAGGTACTGTGTCTTCTGTCTGAAGACTAATATGTATTATAATATAAATAATTCAAACAGTTTTGTCTCTACAGCTTTTTAAATATTACATTTAATCCAACTCAATTATTTACTAAGATATTCTTAAAAAATAACTTATAGGTCTTTAAGTAAATTATCAGATGTGGTTAATAAATTAACAACAAAGTGTTAAATACATTTAAAAATTTCATTAGATTATTGTATCGGTAAAAATATGTTGTGGCCAGCACAATACCTCCCGCCATATATTTCTTATCAAACAATACAGGAACACGGACCACCACTATCAAGAAATGTTCATAAACAAATAAAAAATAAATACGAGATATCTACACGCCTTTTACCCATTATGGGTGTGGCACTCTGCTTACGCAGATCTCAGTAAGTGATATATTTTTGCGTATGAAGTGCGGTTACCGGCCGTCAAGTCATAGTCCCCAAAGATGTTAGCATTGGTAACTGTCAGCAGTGAGATTCAAACTGAGGATCTCACGATCCCCAGACCGATGCGTTACCACGGAGCTATTTACCCTTCAATAAATTTACTTTTTCGACTTCTGTATAAAATATTTTTGATAAATTATAGTAGTTATAATTCACTACAGTAAATTATGATTCAGAGTTCACTCTTCTCGACCAATCACAAAGCCAGAAATTCATAATTCACGATTATTTTAAAGACGTGATATGGATCACCAAGCAATGGCCGTCTGACAGTTGACATGTAGTCAGTTGTCATTGTGTATGTTGATGTTGACGTTTTTCAACGTGTGTTTTCAACGAGTGTCTTAAAAGTGATTTCCGAATTTACAGGAGTAGAAAAAGTATAGAAAACTTCATCTTCGAGAATAATGACTATCATAATCCTTAATATAATAATATAATATTTCAATTATGACACATTTCAACAAATAGCATTGTTTAAGTGTTGTTTTGTTTATTTCAAAAAGCATAGGGTAACAGAATTAAATAAAAATGTCAAAATATAATTTTTCTTTAACGTGTTGTAATTCGTAAATAGTGACAGTAATAGGAAAATGTTTCAAACAATAATTGTAGATAATAATATTTGATACATTATTCTCAAAACAAAATTGTCATTAAATCATAATTTACTGAGATATTTCAAAATAACTTGATAGGGCTTCAAGTAAACTACCACTTCCGGTTATTGTATTATCATCAAAAACTAATCAGCTCTTCCAAAGAGTATACAATTGATATATACAAAATATCAAAATTTTAGTTCAGTAGTTTTTTAGAAACCGTAACTCCAGATATTCACACACACAGACATCATCGCGAAACTTTTAAAATCGCATTTTATGGACCAAGTTTCACTGTAATTTCACTACCGAATTTTTAGCATAATAAAGTATTTCTAATTATGAACTTTTCACCTTATTTTTAATTGTTTAACATACGTTGTTTAATTCTGAGACACTCTGTATATAAACAAATGTACGGATCTTTAGGCCACCCAGTTGTAACAGTTTTTGTTACACCAAAAAACAAAAATTGTTACATTTATTGCTTTTTGTTGCAATAAAAACCATTGACACATACTCAGCTAAAAAACTCAGTGTTTGATGAAATAAAAAGCGACAATTTAACACTTTAAACATTCAACGTTGTATAATACGTTACACCTTAAGTCACGAATCGATCTCACGTATCTAATAATTACATTGAAATGTTTTTACATCACGTCTAGACGCTACTATATAATTTAAATTAAAAGAAAAAATAAAAAGTTATTCTAATAACACATTCATCACGATTTTAGTGTAGCGTGAAATACTCGTCTTTCACGATTCACAAAATTAAACTTTTGTATAAATGTTTTCAACAGAACATATTATTTGGTTCACTTTTTCGTTTTGATGCACTGAGAGGTATTTTATAGTTATGTTATGTTGAAATATCGAGTGAAGAAGTGAAATGATCTGGGTCAGGATGACAAATGATTTGGACGCGACGATAAATGTTCAAACTCGCGTCCGCGAACTGGGAACGAGACTTCCAGAGCTGTACTAATTAATTATATGTTTACTACACCTTAAATTTGGATTAGCAAAGCTTGTAGACTCTTTCAAATATAAATTGATAAATTTTTGTGGCTCGTTGTTGGTTGCTACACTAATTTATATTTATAATCTGTAATTAATTATAAATTTTAGCTGAAAACTTGCTGGTTACTTTCCTATATGTAGTATATATTCCTAAATGAGGTCTGTGTGGATAGAAGGATGGACAAACTAAATATACTTAATAAAATTACCTCAATATAAAACAGCTTCCTGAAATCATCCTTGCAGTACACCAAGTCACTCGATGCAATAATTTTCCCACACTGGTGCAACAACACTGCGTTTTTACAACTGGTATCCGTCATACTATGTCGCACACTATCTAGTGATACATTAATATTGCCATCTGATCTCAAACTGATCAACTCATTAAATTTGAAACTGGCTTATTTGTTGTGTGGTTCACAACTGATCACTTTTCGATCATCTGGAGGGGAACCTAACCTAAGATTTGTAATTGGTGAAGTAACTAAATAAACCTTGGCTTGCCACTGTTATTAGGCCTATTTAATTATTATTTACTGAGCTTGGAGATTGAAATATAGGATAATGTTTTCCACATAGATCGACTTACTTTTATAATAGGTAGGTGTGTAACTTGTACTAGCAATTGTTACCTAAAATAAATCAATTTTGACTGTTTTCTCAATGGCGATTCATGAACAAAACAATTTTATTTATTATAAAAATATGTTGTGGGCAGCACAATACCTCCCGCCGTAGATTTCTTATCAAACAATGCAGAAACACGGACCACCACTATCAACAAACGCTCATCCCTTCAAAACATTATGACACATGTCAAAAATGATATTTTTCCATTTTCAACCGTTGTTTTTTTTTTATCAAAAAGTACAGGTTAGCAGATTTAAATTAAAATGTCAAAATATAATATTTTTTCTTCAAACGTCATAAAAATACGTTTTTATGTATTTGTATTCAATAAACAGTAGTTCAATATTGTCGCCGCCGGCGTAAAAGTATTTCTTTAGCTACACTTCTACTCCGGCTGTGGACAAAGCATCAAAATATTATGAAAAATAGTTATAATTCAATAATTTGACAGTTAAACATTAAGCAAATTAACAAAAATAACAAAACAGTATATTTTATCCAACATCTCTCAATAAATGTTCTATAACTATGGCGATTTTAAACAAGGAAAGTAACAGATTACCCACTGGGTATAATTTTAAGAAAAGCCACTAATGAGTATTTGTTAATTTATAACAATAATTATAACACACAATATCTTGGTAACCACTTCAATTGACATTTTAATTTAGACAATTTAAAGAATATGTCACTATCAAATAATATTTCTTTAATAAATTTTACATTTATTAAAAGATGTTGGATAAAACGTTATACTTCACACGTGGGTAAAGAGGAATTACCCTCTCGATAAAATTATCACACGAGTGTGCTAAAATTTCTCTCGTGAGTAATTCCTTACTTTGCCCACTTGTAAAGTAAATAACTACCTATTGTTTTGGGCATTTTTTCAATATTTTATAATTCTATTTTCCTTTTTTTATAATATTATAATTATGGTAAATGGTGACAGTAAAATAAAAATATTTCAATCAATAATTGTAGATAATAATATTTGAAACATTATTCTCATAACAAAAATTGTCATTTTAGCATAATTTACTGAGATATTTCAAAGTAACTTGATAGGGCTTCAAGTAAATTACCACTTCCGGTTATTGGATTGCCACCAAAAAGTAATCAGCTCTTCTAAAGGGGATACAATTGATACATACAAAATATCTAAATTTTCAGTTTAGTAATTTTGAGATACCGTAACTCCAGAGATCCACACAGACTGACAGACAGACACACACACAGACATCATCGCGAAACTATTAAAATCGTATTTTCGGGACCCTAACACGTGCTCATCCGCTGAAAACTCACTACCGAATTTTTAGCTTGATTCCTAAACCTCCCTTACAGGATGTGACGGGATGCAAAAACACATGACGATCATTGAAAACATTATTATAAACAAGCAATAACAAATTAAAACAGCGATGTTCATTAAAATTTTAACGACAGTACCGATGACGGATAAGCGACGATATAAATTATTTTGTCATATGCACAGTACAAAATGATATTTAAATTAGCAGCGTTTTTTATTTTAAATTATCTATCATCAGTGCTACGTTATTATCATTTTTATTTAATGAACTCGTTTGCTGGCCACGCTTTTTCATTGCTGCTCCAAATCCAGCAGTACGCATGATGTGTTCACGAAGCTACGTCAAGACACGAAACCATCATTCAATTTATAATCGAACTTTAGCTTACACAGCAATGTTTCCATTTCGCGAAATAACTTCATTTACAATAACCTGTTCTGTGACGCATTTGCTTTGATGTGGGTGAAACTGAAGAGCAATTGAGAAGAATGATTGTGAGCATAAATGAAGTAGAATCTTTTATTGAATGTTGATAAATATAAAGTGTTGGTGTTTGGAAGAATGATTTAGTGACTGATTGTAATGTTTCAATAGAATGAATTTGTATATTTGGGTAGTGTTGACCGGAAGATTGAAAGGCGGGTGTCTGCAGGGTGCAAGGTGTTGGGTGCTCTGGGTACATTGCTCGAAACTGAAACGTGAATGTATCTAGAGATGCTTCATTGAGTGTTTATAATGGTGTAATAGTGCCTACTAGATGTTGAGTATGGATGAAGAAGTATGAACAACGTATAACTGCTGTGGAAATGAGGTATTTGAGAGAAGAGTGACTGATTTGGTGTATGGAAACGTGAATGAATTTAGAGATGTGTGTGTATAATGGTGTGTTAGTGCCTATTGATGATTCTAAATATTGGGTGTGGATGAAGAAACATGAACGACGTATAACTGTTGTGGAAATGAGGTATTTCAGAGGAAAGTGATAGTGCTGGGAATACACTGCTGTAGGATGAGTGTAAGATTGAGAAGAATGTTGCTAAGAAAGTCGAATGAAAGTGATCGTGTCCACATTGGTGTATAGTAAGTGTGAGATTAAGAAAAAATGTTGTTAAGACAGTGGGAATAACCGAATGTCAAATGAAAGGTTGATGAAACTAATATATGCGAATGAGATTGAAGGTGAACGATTGCGTGGGCATTCGAGGTATAAGTGGTTAGGTATGATATCGAGAGTGAAGAAGTTATACATTGTTCATGCTTGTTCATCCACACCCAACTTTCACTAGGCACTAACATACCATTATAAACACTCAATGAAGCATTTCTAGATACATTAACGTTTCGAGTACCCAATACCTTATCATGAGTATAAATGAAGTAAGGAAAGGTTTAAATCTGCTTTCGAATGTCGATAAATGTAAAGTGTTGGTGTTTGAGAAGAATGATTTGGTGACTGATTGTAATGTTTCAGGAATAGTATGAGACTGGAACAAGTGAATGAATTTGTATATTTGGGTAGTATGTTCTCGAGGGATAGATGTATTGACCGGGAGATTGAAAGGCGGGTGTCTGCAGGGTGCAAGGTATTGGGTGCTCTGGGTGCATTTACTCGAAACGTAAATGTATCTAGAGATGCTCGATTGAGTGTTTATAATGGTGTGTTAGTGCCTAGTGAATTTTGGGTGTGGATGAAGAAGCATGAACGACGTATAACTGCTGGGGAAATGAGATATTTGAGAGGAGAGTGATTTGGTACGAAATAAAAAGTCGAGTGAAAGGTTGGTGAAAATCGCACATTTTTTTAAACCACTTGGAACATTTAAACACGTTGCTTTCAAATAACAATATAAATATCACTAAATAGTTATTTTCCAAACAGACCTTATATCCATGTTTATTTACAAATACTTCGTAAAGCTTAGTTCGACAATTACAAATGTGATAATTGCACATCACAGAATAGAACAAAACGAGAAAATTACTCTTCAATAATTATATCGGCAAAATGCAAACCAACTAATCAATAAAATAAATAACCAACAGCAGTCTGCAAGTAAACGAGCACCGCGCTTGTAACAGGGAAGGTGTGACGGGCATTTATTTTTTCTGCTAATCAGGTTGGCATTGGCTGGCGCCGGATGGCACTAATAGTTAATTTACAACACACGCTCTGAAATTAACGATTCGCGCTCGTGTAATGAGATATGAAATCTGCCGATCTCAAATTAATAGCGGTGATGATTTAAAGCTAGCGGTCATGATTGTAATGAAATGCACTGCGTTTGTACGGTGTAACTCGGCCAATTATCTCACTGACATATAACGGATGTTCACTTATAAATCTGGGATTTTTATAATCAATCCTTTTCATACTTCATTAGATTTTTAGGGTTTTAAACGTAGTACCTATACGAGAATAAATCTGTACAGTAAAAAATTTGATTTGCGATTTATTAATTTTGTGGTTGTTAAGTATTTTTAGTTAATATTAAAAATATATTACGTTAAATTAACAATTTGAATAAATATGAGAATTTGTTAAATTAAAATATAGTAAATTCTAATTTTTTAACAAGCAAAATTGTTGTTTTTATTTATATGCTAAATTTATAAAATTTACCAAAAAGTGTTTTTTGGTATAGTTTTATTTGTTTCTCAAAAACTGTAAATACAAATTGAAAATAATCTTAGAATGTTATAGATGATTATATTTACAAATATACGAATTATTTGCATTACTGTAGTCGTTCATGGGAATGAGAGACACAGTATCAAAGTTCTGAATTTTTGACCAATTAGACTTCAACGAATATTTTTTTATAGTTTAATATTTTAGCTATCCTTTTCATCCACATATATAAATACTAGAATGTTCAAAGACCTCACTGTAATAATGGTTTTGTTTTTCGATAAGAATAATTGTAAAAAATAATTCATTCAAAATTGAATTTGCAAAACAAAATTCATAGGAGTGAACGAACTCAACGAAAGTATGTACTTCATCTGACATTGCAATGTACAAGTCACTGTAAAAATTCCATGAAATTTTGACGGATGGAGGTTGTTGGACCATAAAGAACATGAAATTAAAGAAAAATACAGAATTTGCTGTTTTTTTAAAAAATAAAGGATTTGTTCTTTCGGTGCGTATGTTTGACCTTAAAAAGTAGGAGTGAGCGAAAATAGAATGAAAAGTTGGTGAAACTGATATATTGATGGTGAACGTTTTTTTGGGTGTAGTGGAATGTTTGGAGGAGATTGATTGTTGGTTCTGGGTTCGTGCTACCCCACTGAGTGGGATATAGCGTGACGGTATGTGTATGTATCAAAATACAGACATGTATAAATCATAATTTGTTGTTAATCTACAGATTAAATTAGGCTGTTTAAATCTGAGACACGCTGTATTAATATCTACAGTCTATCGTGTAGGAAGTACTGTATTACCCACATCAATTACTGACCTATCTCAACAGTGCTAATATGATAAAAGAGCCTCATTTATTATGAGCTCTCTGTAAAATATCGAATTAAATTGGTAATAATTCATCTGGATAAATACTACTACATATAATATACGATTTATGAACTGGTATACTGTTATATTGCATTAAACATGAACCAAATAAAAGAACGATTGTTCAGGGAAAAAACAGACGCCAATATAGTTATCGCCTGTTTATCATTACTACTATAATTGTATAACTTTGTCAGTTCTGCTTAATTGGACTAGAGAAAATGGAAGACAGTGAACGCTTTTTTCACAATTTACATTGGCAGTAAGAACTTGCTAAGCTAATAGATAATAGACGATTGAAGGATTTAAATTTCAATAGTGTAGGAGACCGAAAATAATTAGCATTAAAATATTTCCTACCTTAATTTCATTGCTTATGTGTTTGTGCCCGGCTTTTTCAGTTGCAGCTACAAAATCGACTCGTATTTATATTATTACAAAGTGTTACACTTATTTCACTTTAATTCACTTCACAATCACATATTTTCACTATAAAATTAGAGCTACACAAATCAAAGCGTCCATTTTAGCGAAACGTCAAACAACAAACTAATAACTGTTTATAACAACGCGTGATGGCAGCACTGTACTATATGTTGAAAAAGCTCAATATTTAAATTAAATAAATTTATGTTTGTTTCCTTTTATGTATGTGTCAGCACAGAACATTTTACAAAATAATTCAGATTCTTAAATTACATTTTTAATTTATGTAAGGAGGGTATTGTAACTGGTTACTAAATAGCACGATTGAGGTCCCTAAAATACGATTTATTCCTATATTAAAGTAAATACAGTACTGCACTTATTTCACTTTAATTTACTTCTACAACACATATTTTCAGTAATAATATAACAAGAGAGTGAGAATAAATTGAAAATAATTTGACAGATCTTTCGAAAACTTGTTGCCAGGCAATAGCCACGAAAGCCCGTAGGGCTTGAGTGGCTATTGCCAAATGGCGACAAGTTTGAGAAAGATACTGGAGAATTATTTTCTAATTTATTGAACTCTCGAGTTATATTTAATTAGATTATTTTTTGATTTCATCATCAGGCACGCCACTAAATCTTTCTTTTTTGCTCATTTTTACTTGTGTTGATGATACCTATCTGACATCTGACATCTGTCAACAAAAACAAAAAAGCTACAGAGAAAATTGCCGGAAATATTCACAAGAGCATTATTCTCAGTATAATAATGACAGGATTGGTTAAAACACAGACACGTGACATACAATAAAGCATTTGATTGGTTTAAATAAACGTCAAAAAATAATCACTATAAAATTAGAGCAATACAAAAATGAAGCGCCCATTTTCGCCAAATGTCAAACAACAAACTATTAACTGTTTATAGCAACGCGTGAGGGCAGCACTGTACTATGCTGAAAAAAGCACAATATTTAAATTAAATAAATTGATCATTGTTTCGTATTCTAATCTAATTCTAATCCAATAATTTGGAACCGTGTTCACCTCATCAGGTAATAATAAATTGGTAGGCAAGCTAGTATATTAAATAAGCTACTTAACATAATTTATATATTTCTGGGTGCGTGTTTCATTGGGCAGCCGCCTACTTTAAGTTTACCGATATAATTGGCCCTCGAAACTAAAGTGGATACAGTTAGTTAAGTTTGTTACATATGCTGATGAAGTGACGCAAACTTAACCATGTACTTTATAATTTTTAACTGGCGTGAAATTTGTGAGCAGTTTAGTATAGCTTGTACTAAAACGAACCAGTGATTCTAATAACATACAGGCTGTTAGCTATAGGCCATTATCATAAGAGATCATTTATTTTTTACACAAAAGTTTTCATATTATTTTGTAATGTAAATGTGGGTAGATTTTGAGCATTGCATCGAGACTAATGCAGTTACTCACTCTTTCCAAAAAAACTGGGAATACAATAAACTATTTAACTTTTTACCTCCCGCCTACCTCTAGGTAAGGGAGGTATTGTTTTTGGTCAAAAAATTGGATAGTGAGTTTTCAATGAATAAGCATGATTTAGGGTCCCTACAATACGATTTTACTATTTTCGCGATGATGTCTGTATGTATATATATATCTCGCATAACTCATATACTATAATACCAAAAAATACAATTTTGTAAATTATTGCTTCTTATATTTA
Organism: Poecilus cupreus; assembly: GCA_963942605.1. Taxonomy (NCBI): domain Eukaryota; kingdom Metazoa; phylum Arthropoda; class Insecta; order Coleoptera; family Carabidae; genus Poecilus; species Poecilus cupreus. Next base: position 7,220,547 of record OZ012729.1, read on the forward strand.
AATGAAGAGATGATTAGATTTTGGATAAAATTGGTCAACTGGAAGTAGCAGTTTACTTGAAGCCCTTAACAGTTTTTCGTGAAAAACACGGTTAAATTTCCTTTTTCAACAATTTATGTTATTTTAAAAGTTGAAGAATATTTAATTTTACATGTGTTTTGATTACAATAATTTTATAAATTTTCATTAGATTTAGAGATAATAAAATATAAAGAAATTAGATTTCACAAATCTTGCATTCCTAGTACACCATGGAAAAATTTTAAATTTTTTACGAAATGTGACACATGTCATTGTGATTGTGAAGCTGTTTTCTTAGTGAAATATATGTCAAAAAATTAAATAAATATACGAAAGAAAATTAAATGTCTCAAATATAAATAGAAAATAAACAAATACGAAGATATGTTTCTGTATCATCCAATAATATTTTGTACCGTTTAAGAGTAATATTGGGCGGGAGATTATGTGCTAACAGCAGATTTTTACCTCCCGCCTACCTCTAGGTAAGGGAGGTATTGTTTTTGGTCAGAAAATTGGGTAGTGAGTTTTCAATGAATAAGCACGTTTTAGGGTCCCTACAATACGATTTTACTATTTTCGCCATGATGTCTGTATGTATGTATGTATGTATGTATGTATGTATGTATGTATGTGTGTGTGTAGTCTGTGGCAATTTTTTCGTCTCGCATAACTCAAATACTATAATACCAAAAGATACAATTTTGCGAATTATTGCTTCTTATATTTAAATGAAGAGCTGATTAGATTTTGGTTAAAATTGGTCAACCGGAAGTAGCAGTTTACTTGAAGCCCTTAACAGTTTTTCGTGAAAACACGGTTAAATTTCCTTTTTCAACAATTTATGTTATTTTGAAAGTTGTAGAATATTTAATTTTACATGTGTTTTGATTATACTAATTTTATTAATTTTCATTAGATTTAGAGATAATAAAATATAAAGAAATTAGATTTCACAAATCTTGCATTCCTAGTACACCATGGAAACATTTAAATACTTTCAATTTTTTACGAAATGTGACACTTGTCATTGTGATTGTGAAGCTGTTTTCTTATGTGCGATTGCACGAACGTTAATTAAATTTTAAACTTGGTTTAGATAAATAAAAGCAAATCAAAGTTATATGTCATACGGATTGATGTTAAAAATTAGATATGCTTTTATTTATTTAAACCAAGTTTAAAATTTAATTAACGTTGGTGCAACCGGGCATTTAGTGAAATATATATATCATAAAATTAAATAAATATACGAAAGAACATTAAAATTCTCAAATATAAATAAGAAGGTATGTTTCTGTATCATCAAATACTATTTTGTACCGTTTAAGAGTAGTATTGAACGGGAGGTTATGTGCTGGCCACCAGATTTTTTGATTATTAATTTACTTGATACTCTATAATGAGAATAATTGGATTGGAGAAAATTTCATTACAATAAAGACTTATTAAAATATGTATTCCCAAATTTAACATGCAAGTAATAAAATAACTACAGTACATATTTTTGAGACAGACAGTAGTTTTGCTATATAAGACAGTTTTGTTAAAACGAGTAGTAGCAAAGTATTTCAAATAATATATTAATGTTTTATTTCGTGTGTATTGTGCACTGTAGAATACTTGCAAATTCGCGGATTTAAAAATAGAAACAACATTCCTCAGGATTTCTCAGGTTCAACCGCACTTTCAATCATCTGATTCTAATAAAATATATTCGAGTTTTATTATAAATTAACTGCATCGACTGCGCAAGTCTCTCAATCAAATTTGGCGGCAAAAATTCTTCTTTGCGTTGAAATTATAACGGTTATATTTACGATTGCTAAACTTAAAACCAACAAATGTTTTGAATACTTTTGAGTACATCACATCAAAATTCCTTGAACAAAACCGTTGTACAATTTAATCTTATATTCCATGTTCCTCAGGCTTGTGTTTAGTGCCAGTCTTCATACAAACCATCGTTCTTCTGCAGCGCTTTAGGGCCGGTCATTCCAAACATATTTAGAACGTTCTCGTTAACAGAGCAATATTTTAATCTGTAGCATGTAGCCATGTAGCAAGCAGACGGGCGGACAGCTACACTAACCTGTCACTCACTCTGTTACACCCAACAATATGGTAACATGTTCATATAAAAAGCAAAAAGCGCGCAAGACAAATGCTGAAGATTATGGACTAGACATTTGATTACTAGAAGATGAAGAGTAACCAACATAGTATGCGATGTACAGAAGAGTAAATCGAAGGATGTACCATAGATTTTCAAAATGTTCAATTATTAATTTCATTAATTAGGTATTTTACACGAAACAAGTTATAGGATATTATTATATGAGGTATTATGATAATCGTTATTCACGAAGATGAAGTTTGCAAATCATCCAAGTGCATAATGACCATAATCTTGAATAAAATACTATACATTTTGTACTAGTGTAAATTTGGAAATCACTTTTGAAAATGATGGAAATTCGTTGAAAACACACGTTGAAAAATGTGAACATCAAAATATACAATGACTACATGTCAACTGTCAGACGGCCGTTGCTTGGTGATCCACATCACGTTTTTAAAATAACCGTGAATTATAGATTTCTGGCTTTGTGATTGGTCAAAAAAACTGAATTATGAATCATAATTCTTGTGTCGTGCATTATGGGTACTACAATTTAAAAAAAATTAATAATGGGGATATATTTATACAGGAGTAGAAAAAGTAGTTTTCTATAACACTGTTTTGAAAACTATGCATTCTACAACTAAAAATTGTTATGGAATCACTAACATTCCATACGCCGCGTATGGAATATTTCTACGAATCAGAGCCGCGATATATGAAGTATCTTGATTCAGTTACTATGGTTACGTCATACGTCTGTTTGTTTTAATTTTATTTATTTGAGTTTGACGTTTTCAACAGTTTTATATTTGTATTTTTTGTATAATTTCCAAAATCTTGTTCTAGAAAGTTTAGTATACAACACGTAACGGAATGGCATATCCCACACTCGCAAAACCGTAGCCCTCGCCTTCGGCTCGGACTACAAACTTTTTGCTCGCGTGGAATATGTGCCATTTCACTTACTTGTTGTAGAATATATACTATTCCATGCCCGGGAGAGAAAGTCGGTTTCTACGATATCAAAATCATAACAAAATCAACCAATTTGTACACTTTCTCTCCCGTCGCGAGGGAAAATGTTTAAATAATGTGAAATTTTAATGGAAACCAGTCAATTGTAATTTATATAAAATTGTGTTTGTAACAAACAGTAACAATAATTATGACAAATAAGGAAAAATAAAAGACTATCCTCAATTGTTTTCTATTGTAAACGGCCACTATGATTTTATTGTAATGTTCAAAATATGAGTCGTACATGACAGAAATAATATATTTAAATCGTTATACTTTTTTTATTGTATTGAGATATATTATCCACCTTTAAATCCGTGAGCTCTATTTTTTGAACATCCAAATACACCGTAGGTGAGAAATGTATTGTTTTGCACGGGAAAAATCATACACTTCTCTCCCTTAATATATAATATACTATTTTTGTACATTTATTGATACTAATATTTGTAATGTTACTCTACCTGGATCTGGAACGACTGTAATGTTTATTGGTTGTTAAATAAAACAAATAAATATATCATCACGCCTTTTACCCATTATGGGTGTGGCACTCTGCTTACGCAGATCTCGGTAGATGATATATTTTTGCGTATGAAATGCGGTTACCAGCCGTCAAGTCATATACCCAAAGTTGTTAGTGAAGGGGGAACCACAGGGGTAAATTTAAATTGGCAACTGTCAGCTGTGGGATTCGACCTGAGGATCTCACGATCCACGTTACCACATAACTATTTACCCCATTGGTTGTTAAAATCATAAAAATGTTTCAATTGTAAGTTATTGGTTTTTCTTTAATCAGTGTTTGATTTCGAGTATCTGTATTAAAAATGTGTAATTTTCAAGAAAAATTAGATATAGTGAAATGATTTCATGGTTAAAATAGTGCTCGACAAAAATGTATTATTTAAAAATACACTGCCCAACAGGCAAATGCCTAGTAATGGGGCAGGAAAAACATAAATGTAAATACAGTAAGGTACAACAATATATATATATATATATGTCGAACAGTACAGATAAATAGTTTAAATTATCACATTATTTATCAATTATGGCTGAATAAAATTGAGTTGGCTTGAGGAGGAAGATATCAACTGCTGAATAACGAAAATTATACAACTGGCACATACGATTAATGGGCGAAGTAGAAAATACATTGGTTCTAGGAGTAGGGAGATAGAAGGTATTGGAATTACGTGTGAAGACAGAAGGAGTATGGAAAGTAAGAAAACTTAAGCATTTCGGGTCGTCAATGTCACCATGAATCAGCTTGCTGAGGTATCGAACAGAGTTAATTTCGCGTCTTACAAGAAGACTAGACAAATTAAACATCTCAAGAAGAGTACTGTAATTAACAATCATGTCTGGGTAAAAATGATGTATTTTAAAAAATATAAATTTAAGAAATTTTTTCTGGACAGATTCAAGGTGGTCCTGGTGTGTTTCATAAAAAGGATTCCAAATTAGGGAGCAATACTCAAGTTTCGATCGTACAAAAGAATAGTAGAGAGTAAATATAGCTGAAATGTTCGAGAAGTGACGGGTGTTGCGGATAATGAATCCGAGCATGCGGATAGATGCATTGCAAATATTGATCACATGAGTAGTGAATGTTAATTTAGGATCAAAAGTTACACCAAGATCACGCACAGTGTAACATCGAGAAATTGAAGTTTGTCCAATTGTGTAATTAAATAAGATTGGGAAAGGTTTTCTTGAGAAAGACATGATGTTACATTTTTTTAGGTTAAGTGAGAGATTGTTAGAAGAACACCAAAGGGATAGAGAATCAAGATCATTCTGGAGAAGGTTACAGTCTGCAAGAGTTGAAACTGGGTGGAATATTTTCAAGTCGTCGGCGAATAAAAGATTGTCACATTTTAAAATATAAGTAATGTCATTGATAAATAAAAGGAATAAAAGTGGACCAACATAAACTCTTAATTAATATCATATTTATTTTGTTATTGCATGTCTATGTTGTTTACGTTGAAATTTAATAAAATAAATCTATACATTTAAAAGAATATGTGCTTATGAAATTTACAATAAATCAACAACCATTAATAACACATTAAAATTGATTATTTATTTACGGTAATTCAATGTTAAACTAGGTAAAAATAAACCGAAGTGAACGCGTTATGAGTAAATGAGTCCAGGTTTTGGTAGTTAATTGGCTATAATTAATTATAAAAACTAATCAATATTAGACGTGAATGATTATTTATGTGTTTGCGTGTTCCACGCTCATGTTTTGCTCGGGTGTTTAGTGCGTGACCGCTACAGAAGAAGCTGCTGCTTCTACGATTCAACCCACGCTGCTTCTATTCAGCCACAGAGAAACTGGCGCCAGCTACTTGCCCGGCTGCTCAATGCTATTCACACAAGAATTGTTTTCCTCAAACTGTCTGTGTTATTATAAAAAACGAAATGCATTGAATGAAATGGATGGTGTATGTATTGGTAGACGTATAGTGTCTGCGTTAGCGTATGCGGATGATTTTGTGTTGGGTGAAACTGAAGAACAATTATATATATATATATATATATATATATATATATATATATATATATATATATATATATATATAATTTTTCAGTAATCATAGACACATTTACCATTTAGACAATTAGAAATAATTTAAGCAAATAAATAATTATTGAAACTCAGCCAAATGTCATCTGTCAAACTCTAACAATACGATTGTTTGTATGTTTTGTTTACCATGGCACTCTGGACATAGCTAAAAACTATACATTTTATTTTACGTCTATCTCATGACAGAAATGTATGACATCAATAAATTTAAGCTCATTTGGTACAGTTTTTATTTCTGAACATTTTTTATATTTATATTTTTGTTCTAAAATTCCTAGAGAACGCATTATTGCATAATGAAAATTATAATTTTTTGTCTTATAAGAAAAAGTGGACACGCGGTATAAATGATAGAACCACAGTATAAGAATTCACACAGTAACGACACTCGTTGTCAACACTTGCTATAGCATTGACTGATGACCTTGGACTGAGCAGTCATATTGGCAGTAGCTGTTTACGGCGGTAAATTTAAATAGCTGTCAGTTGCAATAACATTTAAAAATTATTCCTACAATTTTTCATGGTAAAAATACGAAGGTCGTCCCAAAAGTACCCGACCTAACAAAGAAAACGCAAAAAAATATCTTTATTTCTCTATATAGTCTCATTTTAGCTCGATACACTTTTCTACTTTTCTCAGTGATGTTCAATAGTTTCGCAAGTTTACCTCTCTGTTTTGCACTCATTTTATGAACTTAACATGACAGAAATACTGTAGCTTGATGTTTGACAGATACAACTGACACTGACATACTTTATTCTCTTTTCTATGGTTACTAAGATTTCAGTCTATCAGCGGACAACATTTCGGTTGCGCACCACTGAAATATTGGGATCATAAAATATTCCAAGTGTCGCTACTGTGTGAATACACTGTCGTAGAACTATGAATATATTTGAGGAGTTCTCGTATCTTCAACCTGATTTGTTGACCAAACCGTAGCAAATGTTTGAGTCGTTGTAATTATTTGAAACAGTCGACTCCCCGAAACTCTTTAATTAGCGCCATAAGAAATCTGGACGATCAAAATGTTAATGAAAGCAGTAAACATTGTTTCGTTGGAGTCCTGCGCGTCTGGGGCCCAACCAGTGTGACGTTGCGCTCGTACAAGTATGTTGCTTCGGACCTCCGCGACTTTCGGAGAATTTATGGTATAATTGGTCGACGTGCACAATTTAATAACTACCTTTATTATTACTTTTAAACTTATTTACATTCACTTAAAGAACGATTAAAATTTATTGAATTATTATAAGAAACCTGTAATTAACTTTAATTAATATAAAAACTACAAACACTATGGGATTTATTGCTGATGAATATAACACTTATTAAGATCTGCTCGAAGACTTGGGTCAATGACATCAAGAAGAAAATCTGTGAAGAATGATCTTCTTGCTAAAATGTTTTGATTGTTATACATAACGTCTCGCTATATCCCTCCAAACATTCCACTACTTTCGCCTCGTCCACCTTCATACATACTCGTTTATTCTTCACACTCGGAATCATACCCAACCATTTATTCCTCGAACGTCCACGCAATCGTTCACCTTTAATCTCACTCGCATATATTAGTTTCACCAACCTTTCATTTGACATTCTTTACATTCTCAATCTCACACTCACCATACACCAAATCGATTACTCTCCTCTCAAATATCTCAATTCCACAGCAGTTTTACGTTGTTCATGCTTCTTCATCCACACCTAACATTCACTAGGCACTAACACACCATTATATACACTCAACCGTAATCGAGTATCTCTAGATACATTCATATTTCGAGCAAATGTACCCAGAGCACCCAATACGTTGCACCCTGCAGACACCCGCCTTACAATCTGCCAGTCAATACTACACAAATATACAAATTCATTCCATTGTACTAGTCTCACAACATTCACTAAAACATTAAAATCAGTTACCAAATCATTCTTCTCAAACACCAACACTTTAAATTTATCGACATTCAATAACAGAATTAAACCTTTCCCTAGTTCATTTATACTCATGAAAAGAGTCTGCAGGGTGCAAGGTATTGGGTGCTCTGGGTACATTTGCTCGAAACTGAAACATGAATGTATCTAGAGATGCACGATTGAATATTTATGATGGTGTGTTAGTGCCTAGTGAATGTTGGGTGTGGATGGAGAAGCATGAACGACGTATAACTACTGTGGAAATGAGGTATTTGAGAGGAAAGTGATCGTGTCCACATTGGTGTAGAAGTAAAATAAAATGTATAATTTTTAGCTATTTCCAGAGTGCCATGCTAAACAAAACATACAAACAATTGTATTGTTTGAGTTTGACAGATGACATTTGGCAGAGTTTTAATAATTATTTACTCGTTTAAATTATTTCTAAATGGTAAATGTGTCCATGATTACTGAAAAATAATTTAAACAAGTCAATAATCATTAATACTATGCCAAATGTCATCTGTCAAACTCAAATAATACAAATGTTTGTACGTTTTGTTTACTACGGCACACTGGACGAAGACATGACAGAAATGTGTCTTATCAATAAATGTTGCTGAACATTTTTTATATTGAGACTTTTATTCTAAAAAATTCATAGGAAACGAACTATCGCTATATGAAAATTTTAACATTGTATTTCATGTGTCCTATTAAAAAGTATTCGGTATACAATACACACATACATAATATCTCGCTATATCCCACTCAGTGGGGTAGTATGAACCCAGAAATATAATCAATCGACAATCAATTTCCACCAGTTTCGCCTCGTCCACATTCATACATATTTGTCTATTCATATCAACCATTTATTCCTCGGACGCCCACACATTCATTTACTCTTAATATATTAGATTCAAAACCTTTCAAGATAGCTGAACCACCAACCAGTTTCTTAACATTCTTCTCAATCTCACACTCACCATACACCAATGTGTACACGATCACTCTTCTTTCAAATACCTCATTTCCTCAGCAGTTATACGTCGTTCATGTTTCTTCATCTACACCCAACATCCAGTAGGCACTAACACACCATTATACATTCAATCGATCATCTCTAGACGACTGTAGATACATTTACGTTTCGAGCAAATGTACACAGAGCACCTTGCACCCTGCAGACATCCGTCTTGTAATCTCCCGGTCAATACGTCCATCCCTCGAAAACATAAACATTACAATCAGTCATCAAATAATTATTTTCAAACACTGACACATTAATTTATCGACATAACAAATACGCACAGTACAATGTAGGTATTGTAGGGTCAGGTTAGGTAAGTATCTGATGTATATTCGCGGCAGATAATCAATTATTTAATAGGATTCCCACTCACTGGTGTCTGGGTGTGTCTTGTAGGAATCCGGTGCATCGCGATGTCAAATTACTCTCGTGCGTGTGTGTGTGTGTGTGTGTGTGTCACACCTCGTAGCCGCGCATTTTAATTACTCATTAGTCGAGTGCGTGTAGGTATTAATAAATGTATCGCAGCCAACTGCAATCACCAATCACTAGAGTATTTTTGTTCTGCGAGCCGTGAGACTCAAACTGATGGAAACTTCATCGAGATAATTACTTTATACAACTCTAGAACATCGCTGAAAACGAAGACGCAAAGAAAATCAAATACGGAAAAATCTTGTGACTTTTTACCTCTACATTTATACAGAGTTTGTTAAAGTTTTGTTGACTAACTAATAACTTTTGATAAAAACTAAATACACAGGCTTATACAGCATAAATCATAAACTAAATATGACAAATTTATATCAAAATCGTGTTACACTTATGGAATAATTAATAGTAAAGTATTTTTTAAATATTTTGCAGTAAAGCGATATAACGAATTGAACATATTTTGACGTCACAGGTACTTGCATTGATGCTATTGGCCAGAAATATGAAACATGCAAGTGGCGCGTCTGCCGCAGCGCCCAACGCCCATGTGGGCTAAAATAGAACTACGAAATGTCATTTCATTTTTTTGTTTGTTGGTATTTAAGATTATATTTGTTGGGCTTTTATTACTTGTTTCATAATTTCACTGTTTTATTGAGCTGTGTTGAAAATCTATTGAATAAAATTGTGTGTTGAGGTTAGGTTACATCACTACTAGTGCCACTGTTCTCAAACTTTTGTATGTTATGTACTCGAATATCAAGTAAAATACTCTCAAGTTGTCAAAGGAATTTTATCTTAGGTTATATTAAATTTAATTGTTGTAAATTAAGACTTTATAATATGTAAATATTAATTTTATATTAAAAAATATATAATATCTACTATCATGGAAAATCGTTGTTTTAGTGCCGCTGGAGTAATACCAGTGACGTCACACAAACTTCTATCCTATCCTATCCTATCCTATCTCGGGTAATATATGAAAATTTCACTTCGGGTTTTCACTGATCGTCATATATTCTAATAAAGTTTCATAAAAAAAAAAATAAAAAAATTGTTTATGGGCCCACTGTATGGTTGATAAAGGGGGATGTGTCGGGAGGTAATGAAAATTATAAAAAAGTTTGAGTGATTCCCTTAAAAATGTTTTAATTCGTCAACAAATTGACTAATTTATTGGTGAAGAAAACATTGACGTATTATTGAATGAGACACCTCAATAAATTGGTAAGAAATAGTTATTTGTCAAGCTAGAGAGGAAAGCGCTTCTTTTTCCTCCTCAAGTTCGAAGTTTGCCTCATGAGCGCAGCGAATGAGGCATTTCGAACGAGAGTGGAAGAAGAGCTTTCCTCTCGTGTTCGACACAACATTTTTTTCACGACATGTTTCTAAAAACGATTTGCTCGGACCTCAAATACACTTTGAGAACACAACTGACACGTTAAAAATTAGGTTATCAGACACAAGGCGGTGTAGCAGTGTTGCCAATGAACCAATCTTAAATATCTTTAATAAGTTGTCAAATTGTGACTTAATAAGAAAAAGAAAAATATGAGACATAATTGTAAGATAATTTAAAGTATGTGTATCACTAAAATAAGGATTTTCAATAAAATTAGGAATTTATTTATAATTTTTATAATAAATTTATTGTAAATAACATTTATATTGGTAACACTTCTATATTTTCCTCTCTAGAGAGGAACAATACATTTTCCTCACTATTTCGGGAAAAGAACGGTGGGGTTTCCTACCATGTCGTGAAAAAAACTTATTCACCTATTCTATATTTCTTAAATTAATATGTATAAAAGAGTCAACAGGTTTGGTCGTTTTTAAATAATTTGAATCTGACAGCCAGCAGTGTTGCATCTTGAGTGATTGTAGTGTATGCAGCTGCATGCTGCACATTGCACATTATGTGTAACCCACGGCGCTTGCTGCTCTGTATCTGTCAACATTTTATTAACATTATGTAAATGCGTTTGGTGCGTTCCGCTACCTAAAAAATGCGGACCGCGTAGGTTTCGCAATCGAGATGAAAATGAGATGAGAACAGAGTTGGTTCTGCTAATATCAACGTATTATATGCAGCACAGAAGGGTAAAGAATTATTTATTTCGTAATAAACAACGCGAAACCAATTTCATTGTTGCAGTTCTTATTAGCGTACATCACAATGCTTATTATTTTTAACGCTGCAAAAATGAAACAAGGCTTGTGGCTGGCTCCATGTACAACTTGTGAAGAGGTGGACTCAACCATACTACATAAATCCCGTTCACGAAATTGCAACTGACGTTTTCACGTGCTCGGAATACAGTGAGTGTATAGTGCATGGCTGCAATCTTGATGCAGTTCGGAAGTCATGTACGAATAAACGACAGAAGGCTGCAAGAGATGTTCACGAATATTTTTTAGTTCATGATATGTGTATACAGGGTGTTACACAAATATATAAGAGCCCAGAATAATATCATTTGATTTTTGTTCTGATTTTATAAAGGAAAAATTGTACTCACTTTATTTGTATTTTAAATTCGTTATTTTTAGAGATATTTTAAGAAAAATAAACAATAGGAATAACAACAAATTAACAAAAATCACTAACATACAAATTTCATTTAGCCTAAAGGTATTGGCTGGTACCACGAACAGTGTTTTAAACTCCCGACACAGCCTGTAAAAAATTTGGTAGTGAGTTTTCAGTGAGCAAGTTTTAGAATCCCTACAATACGATTTTAATAGTTTCACGATGATGTCTGTCTGTCAGTTTGTGTGTATCTCTGGAGTTACGTGTCTCAAAAACTACTAAATTGAAAATTTTGATATTATGTTTATATCAATTGTATCTCCTTTGGAAGAGCTAAATAGTTTTTGGTGATAATCCAATAACCGGAAGTGGTAGTTTACTTGATGCCCTATCAAGTTATTTTGAAATATCTCAGTAAATTATGGTTTAATATGTTTCAAATATTATTATTATCTACAATTGATATTTAAAACATTTTTCTCTTACTGTCTTCAATTACATTTACGAAGAATTATATTTTGACATTTTCGTTTAAATCTACTAAGCTGTACATATTGAAAACAATAACACAACAGTTGAAATATGTCTATTTTTGACATGTGTCATAATTGAAAACTAATTTTTTTTTAAGAGATAAGCGTTTCTTGATAGTGGTGGTCCGTGTTTGATAAAGAAATTTATGGCGGGAGGTATTGTACTGTCCACAACAGATTTCAATGAAATTTATTCAATCTCACTTTATGTATTTATGTATATATTAGCATTTTTTTTTTTTTTGCTAAATAAACTATTATTATATTATATTTATTTACTAAGATATGCCCAAAAACCCTGTCACGCCTTCAAATAATCTAGCACTTACTGTTGATGAATTGTTCCCAAAATCTAATCAATTCGTAACATAAACATAATGTCTGGTACTACGAGCTCTGTTTTTGGGTGTTTTATGTTCGGTTTTAGCGCTGTACAATGTTCTACAATTATTTTATAAAAAAATGTTTCAAATAGAAGTTACAGAGAAATATATTATCTACCACTTTTATTTGAAGTATTTTTTTATATAATAATTTTAGAGCATTGTACAGCGCTAAAACCGAACATAAAACATTGCTCTAAATACACCCAAAAACAAAGCTCGTGGTACCAGCCAATATGTATGTTCTGGAGGTATTATAAAGTATTTATAAAGGAGAGGTAACACCCTGTAAATGTGTTGGGTTCTGACGGTTTGTCGATGGAACGGTTACTGGTTTCTGCTGCTGGACCAATTACCCGCCGCACGTGAATCCGATTGATGCTGAGATATGAAGATATGCGAGATGGAGTGCTTTAACTCCAAATGAGTTGGAGGAACAATGCTGCCAACCAGTGCTCCTAAAACACTACCACAGTGTAGCCAACAACTCAATTGTGACACTTTTACGAGTATTTATGTTGAAACTATATTAAATAGTTAAACAGTTAAACTGAAAACTGTTGCTTCGAAAGAACGTAAATAATTATTGCCAATAGTTAAGTAGTTGATTTGAACGGTGTGAGTAGTTTGACAAAGCCTGGTCAGGCATACCAACAAGATCACTCTACAGGTTCCATTAATTTATCATCACGTGTAAAGAACAAAATTATCGAGATTTGCACGGCTGGCCAGACGTCAGAGAGATTCATTCCACCTCGTATTCACTGTTGTCTTTTTGTGGCTCTAAGAACTTTAAACTGCCTTGTTCATTTTCACTTATGTTTCGTCTCAGTTCTTATACATTTTGTCTGTGCGTGATCTCGAATTGTTCTTAGATTTGTTATAAGCCCATCGAACAGTGTATGATTTAACTGAATTTTTATACTGTAAATAATGTAGAAGTGATTTCAAAAATTCTAAACACACTAGAAATGAAGCAATTGTGGCACATGGACAGAAAATCTTTTAATAAAGTAGACAGTAGAGGGATAGTTAACCAAGATAGCCAGAAGAAAATATAACAGTTCAGAAGACATTTTACGTAAAAGAATTCAGAAGATATGTTATTAATATCCGCACTTATACAGGGGGTGAATCGAAGGACGCACCATAGAGTTTTCAATGCTTTTTAAATGTTTAATTATTGGCTTCCCTAATACTTACATACGTCACGCTATGTCCCACTTAGTGGGGTAGCACGAACCCAGAAACACAGTCAACCAACAATCAATCTCCTCCAAACATTCCACTACTTTCGCCTCGTCCACATTCATACATACTCGTTTATTCTTCACACTTGGAATCATTCGTTCACGCAACAAACCATCAATCATACCCAACCACTTATTCCTCGGACGCCCACGCAATCGTACACCTTCAATCTCACCCGCATATATTAGTTTCACCAACTTTTCATTCGACATTCGCTCAACATGTCCAAACCACCTCAACCGACTCACTCCCACTTTCTTAATAATAGTGCTGACTAGCTGATTAGATTTTGGATTGATCAACCGGAAGTAGCAGTTTACTTGAAGCCCTTAACAGTTTTTCGTGAAAAACACGGTTAAATTTCCTTTTTCAACAATTTATGTTATTTTCAAAGTTGTTTTGATTACATTAATTTTATTAATTTTCATTGCATTTAGAGATAATAAAATATAAAGAAATTAGGTTTCATAAATCTTGCACTTCTAGTACACCATTGAAACTTTTAAAAATTTTAAATTTTTTACGAAATGTGACACATGTCATTGTGATTGTGAAGCTGTTTTCTTATTGAAATATATGTCAAAAATATAAATAAAAATACGAAATAAAATCAAATTTCTGAAATATAAATAGAAAATAAATAAATAAAAGGTATGTTTCTGTATCATCAAGTAATATTTTGTAGGTATCGTTTAAGAGTAGTATTGGGCGGGAGGTTATGTGCTAAACACATCAGATTTTTTTTACCTTCTTGAAGGGGAATTTTTTAGCACTAGGGGTTGATTTTGAGAGGTGAACGATTTTTTTTTGACTTCGGATTCGGATTTTGCTTCGAAAATTACATAGAGGTTCTAAAATAAATATTTTCTTTTGTGGGACTGAAAAATTTTAAGAACCAATAAACATTCCCGTTGTTCCGTTTCCAGGTAGAGTAACATTATAAAGTGTCAAAAAATGCAGAAATACAATAAACTATTTAACTTTTTTTGATATAAAATAATTAAGGAAAACAATAACAGAACATTTAAAAAATAGCATTGAAAACGCTATAGTGCGTTTTTGATTAACCATTTGTTGTTGAGTATTGAACGAAACAAGGTACATGTATAGTATGACCTCTTCTTCTTCGGTCCACTGTCCATCGTTCAGCAGATCGACATCTGCTCATGTATTAAATTTAGTAGTTGGTTTCGCTTGGAAGATCCTCGCGTTGTTTCTGTTTATTTGTCTTTTTGTGAGCTCATTAAGGCAAAACGGAATGTTTTGGGAACAAGTATTCCTTGCCTTTGTTTTATACTGACGATACAAAACCTACGTGCTATGTATACGTGACTCCATGTAGTCGACATTTTAAATTAATTAGGAACTTAACTGACAGTCGCAGTGAAAAACACGTAAACTTTCTGCTAATGAATCGAAAGAGGAAAAGAAATTGAGAATCGTATAAGTATCAAAAGGTTAGTACAAGTAAATTGTTTACTAGTAAATAAATTAAATACTCCTCCAAACTTAACTTGAAATTTATTACTTATGTATAATTTAAACATAAATAAACTCATTGCTGTAGTACGCATCGTAATATGTCTTATATTTATCGAAATATGGCGATTTGTAATATTTTTCAAAAAACGGAAATTTCCCCAAATATGACTTAAAATTGTAAATTTTTTTTATTACATTTCTTTATAACATTCGCTCCAGGAAACCCATTGCAGCAGAGCGCATCGTCATATCTCTAATATTTTTCGAGATATGACAATTTTTTATATTTTCCGAAGAGCAACTTTGAGGGGCTGTAACTCGAAAACTATACAAGATATCAAAAAATATCTCCAGTTTTGTGTTTTTCGTGCCATTTATAATAAATTAGTAAATTTTGAAAATTTTGAAATTTTTTGAATTTTTTTTTCAAAATTTCGATTGGAGATATCTCGACAAATATGAAAGACACAGACTTGCAGTGTTCACCAATCAATTCAGCTCGACGAAATACATAAACCCTGAAAATTTCAGAAAATTCGCACAACCGGTTGAAATGTTAGAGCAAAAAGTCGGAAAATGGCCAAATTCAGGCCAAACGTCTTTTTGGACAAAAAACGCCATTTTAAGGCTTTTTGCTCTAACTTCCCATCCCGTAAAGCGATTTTTATGAAACTTTGCATACTTATGTATTTCGATGAGCTGAATCGATTGGTGAACACTGCAAGTCTGTATCTTTAATATTTGTCGAGTTATCGCCGATCGAAATATTGAACAAAAATACAAAAAAAATTCAAAATTTTAAAAATTTGCTAATTTGTTATATAAGGCACCAGAAATGCTAAACTGAAGAGAATTTTTAGATATCTCGTGTAGTTTTTGAATTACAGGTCCTTAAAGTTGCGCATCGAAAAATACCAAAAATCGACGTATCTCGAAAAATATTAGAGATCTGACGATGCGCTCTGCTACAATGGGTTTCTTATCTCCTATATTATAAAGAAATGTAATAAAAAATATTACAATTTTAAGTGAGGATATTGCGTGAGTTTTTTTTTTATCGGTATGTGAATCTGTATTGAATGATTAATAATTACAGTTTCTGTTATTTGTTTGTTCCCATAGCAACTAAAATTAGTTTATTAAACATATAATTCAGTTTTGTCAAAAGAAGCAAACAAAATCTGGTGTGGGCACCACACTACTTTCTTATACAAATAAAACCAACTGAACAAATATGACTTGTTCCTTGCGTATGACTTTATTTTAAAACAGAAATCTATTAATATCTACAGTCAGCAAAACTTTCTAACTAATAATACAGATATTATTTACATTTATAATATTTCACAAGATACATATTTTTGACACTTCACAATTATTTGACAAGTTTGACACATAAATATTAAAAATGTTTTCGATTTGTTCCCATTGTAACAAAGATTATTGAAATATATTCTTGAATATATAATTTAGTTTTTCTCAGAGTTAGAAGCATGTACAAGAAAAGTGCAAATAACATTTTATATTCCTAATATTATTGCTAACATCTTTTATTTGAAACTTTTTCTCTAAGCTTATTCTATTTTTGAAAAAAATTTAATTTATTGTTTTCTGTGTCCAGTAAAGTTCCTCTTCCGGTTGTTCAATTTCATTCAAAATCAACTCAGTTTTTCATTTTTTCATAAAACTTATAAATTCCAAGTTTCGTTCACATATCTTGTCTAGTTCATGAGATATTGCGCACACGGACATCCATCCATCCATCCTCACACACAGACATCATTGAAAAATTGGTCTTAACGGATTCAGTGGACGTCAAAATATATATTTCCGCAAAAATCTCGTCAGCGATTTTTTCGTGATTCCAATACTTCCTTATACTTTGTATAAGAAAGTAAAAACCGCTAAGCACATAAATACTCGTTTGAGTCAAGTGCGAAATTCTCAATAATACAACACGAACACAACGAATTATGCAAATGTCCAAATAAGAAGTCTGGAGATGAAAAACTTTCTGCTGCTCGTAATAGCCGCGTTCTCTTATTTCCTCTTAATTAAAAGCCTTGTTTTTAAGCGCGGTATTTATAGACGGTTCGCCAGTATTTATGGGTCTTTTAAAATAAGGGAATAAGAAGAGTACTCGTACGTATCGATGGAACAAATTGCTTTATGAGTTAAGACATAAACGTAATTTGGTTTATGTTTTTTGTGCTAATTTCTCCTGTAGCCTATATTATTTATGTGTCGTTATTCATGGCTCAAAATGAAATTTGTAAACAACAAACAAGTAAAAATAGTAATTAAGTAGCAACTAATTATGGTTTATACAACAGAAGAGGCCATGTTTTGTTCAACTTGATGAACAACAGATTTCCAAAGCTTCTTTTATGACATAAGTTTGCAATTTGCACATTTAGATTTTGCTGTAATGTTTCTCCAAAATTTTAGTGTGTAATTTTTGTTGTTATCGTTCTGCAAGTCTGTCCAATGTAGCATTTTTTACGTTCACTAGAAATTTTGTACTAAAATAAGAATAGTATATTCTACAACAAGTAATGGAATGGCACATATTCCACGCGAGCAAAAAGTTTGTAGTCCGAGGCGAAGGCGAGGGCTACGGTTTGCGAGTGTGGGATGTGCCATTCCGTTACATGTTGTAGAATATACTTTCTATAACAAGATTTTGGAAATTATACACAAAATACAAATATAAAACTGTTGAAAACGTCAAACTCAAATAAATCAAATTAAAACAAGCAGACGTAACCATAGTAAACCATAGTAAATGAATCTCTGATCCGTCGAAAATATTCCATACGCAGCGTATGGAATGTTAGTGATTCCATAACAATTATTAGTTGTGGAATGCCTAGTTTCCAAAACAGTGTTATAGAAAATATTTTCCACATATATTGTAATTTGAGATGAGGAGTAAAAAATAACGAATATAATATTTGGTGTGTAGTATTTTAGACGTAGAGCAAAGACACAAACAATAGTTATTCTCCGACGACCACAACGAAAAGTACATAGATTCACACGTTAAACTATTACTTAAAGTTGGTCAATGCACATCACTAGCAATGAAAGCTCGTTAGCCAATCAGATGCGTCCGCAACTGTGTGATATGATTTTATCGCACGCTGCGATAACTGAGCGAACTAACCTACAAATTTGTATTTGAAAGTTTGACAGTTGCAGATAATTTGCTGAACTTACACGGATTAAGAAGGTTGGACCCTGATTTACCAGATTTTAACATATTTTTTGGTGAATTCTGATAGCAATGGTGTATGTTAACATAATCTGTTTTAATATTTTTATATAAATTTGTAGTTTTTTTTTTTACTTAATTGTGGTCGTCGGAAAAGTATCGTGTACGTGCTGTGTTGCCTTCGGCTCGTGGCTCAAACTTCACACTCGTGTGAAATATCCAACTTTCAGCTCTAGTTATACAAATATATTATTGTATTACTAGTTTGTCATAAATTTATTAAATGAAATTATTGATTTATTTGTTAAATAGGAAATACTAAAAAATCGTTATGTTGATAACATCAGATCATTCGATTTATAAATATAAACAATTCATTTGTTTTCTTTGAAAAATTCTATGACATTTATTTAGTTGATATTTATTTATTGGTTGTACACTGCAACTGAAAATTTAATTAAAAATACTTACATTTGAATTTACAATTAACCACCAAACACTCAAACATACAACAAAACCAACACACAAAATTGTCAGCCACTTAGTTAATGCCAACCCTAATATTAGAAACGTCCCTAGTTTTTGACGGACTTGACTTGAAACCTAGTAGGTTTTGGATGATTTTGAGACGTGTAAAACTAATCTTCTTTATTTTATAGCCATTCAATTTAAATATTTCTATAAGCCTTACATTTTCTTCTTCAAATATCAATTTATGGAAAATGTTAATAGCTTTTCATGGTAGCTCCGTTTTAAGACAAACTAGATAAAAATTATAAACGAATTTTAAATAATATTAATCTAAATGTTCATCTTCATGACATAAAGGTAATTATTTCCAAAAAATCGTTTTGAAATAAGAAAATTGACTTTGAAAATGACTATTTCGGATACTTTCAAGTTTTATTTAATTTTTTTAATTATGAATACAAAATATTGAAAACAAACACTGTCATGTTAATCTACACACTTTTATCTTTATTTTAGAATATTTTGCACTATTATACCTTTATTTATTTTTTAGTAAATTGAGCAGATTGAAAATACATACATTTTACCGCGCCCTTAATAGCATTTCATGGTACCAAATTTTGAAAAAGATGATAATATGAAAGATAATAGTAAACTTGACCCACTTGATACAATTTCTCAAAATAATATTACAATACTTTAGAAAAATGTTCTATTATCCATTTGGATTGCCCAATATAATCTATCAGAGCTTAGACAAATTCATCTTAATCCTGGCATTCTAGCACGTCCGCATTTATCTTACAAAATCTTATTATCCAAGTGTCACCTACAACGATCTATAATCTGTGTGCGAGCGAGCAACCGATCTAGAATCACGATCTAGATCCTAAAACCCAGATGTAATTATATAACAAATGTGGACCGCTCGTACCGTATGGCTAGAGCTAATCAGCTCCGAGCCGCAGGGGTGCCACCACATAAGGCTTGAATATCTCTGCTAAACACCAGGACTATTGTTGCATGGGATTGTGTGTAGAAGAGAAATGGGTTTAACGAGATTCTTTGTGTGATACAATGCGCTATCTGAAGGTGGAATTTTTTATTCGATTGGAGCGTTTCTTTTATTTGAAATTGCAAGCCGAGGTTTCAGTGCTGGAAGTACATTTTGATAGTAAATATAGCAGTTTTAATAAATACAAATTATACATATTTCATCACAACAAACCTGATGTAGCATTGAAATGTGGAGTACAGGAATTTCAATGATCATTATTTTTTTATATAGCTGTAAATTTCTACTTATTCACTTTACAGTAAAACTGTAAATACAAAAGTTGTTCAAAATTTAAAAATGCATACAATAAGGTTCATTTGGTTACCCAAATATTAGTATTTCACGATATTAGGAAAATTGCAACGAAAATAATTTGACAATTCATAAAACAATTTAAGATTATTTATTTATTTAACAGAAAAAAAAATTTCCAAACTCGCCATATAATTACAATTTTCTACGAAATTTCTACAGAAAATAATATAACACTGCAATAAATAAATCTATTGACCGATATAAATAAATTTAATTGTCACTAAAATTCACTTTTAAAGTAATTTTGTTTGTGTTTAATAAGTGCACATCATTTCAAATTATTTTATGACTTACTTAACATTGCTGTCAAAAATTAGATTGTCTTTTGCATAACTTGATGTATATTTCGTATGCAAGTAAATTTAACTAGAATATATATTTCTTTATTTGAAATCGGCACGAAAGTGCTCGAAAATCGTCACTAAAGTAACCCATTATACGACGATTTTGAGCAACCCAGTGTTGGCCACCGTTAAATAATTATTGTACAATTAGAATAATTTTGGCAGATTTATTGACGTATTATAGTAAATTTGGACGTAACATGACACAAAATGTGCAAGAAGAATTAACTAATTAATTCCGATGACGAAATTGAGGACAAAACACATTATTTTGAGTGAAATTTTCGATAACTTCACCTTTCGAGATTGACAATACCGACTGTCAGTTTCAATTGACAACTGACAGGTGTATAAACTTAACCTATATTGTAATTTTTTTTACAGTTTTTTCGAATTTTCGATTTAAAATAAAACTTAATGTACCTCGGCACTGAAGTTCCTTTTTATCACTCACATGGTTTATTTTTCATATTCGTGATAAAAAATTGAACTTCAGTGCCTTGATACATAAATAACTATTATAATACCAGGCATAAATCTGTTTTCTGAAATGTCAAATAGTTTTAGTTTTTGTTAAATTTGGTATGGCTATATTATAACTTTTCTAATAAATTTTATTTTATATGAATTAAATTAAAATTAATATTTATTAGAAAAATTGTAACACGGCCATGAAAAAATGCAAAAACGAAAAATATTTGACATTTCAGAAAACAGATTTAGATTTATTTATTATAGTGCTGTATTGCTTAATTTCATAGAAGATTGTAATGATAGAAAGACGAATTTAAGAGTTCATTTCTTTCTTTTTAATTTTCCATGGTTGTGTTACAATTTTCCTAATAAATATTGATTTTAATTTGATTGATATATCGTCAATTATTACTATTATCAATATTATTGCATACATTATTAATTTTGAACAATTTTTGTATTTACAGTTTTCCTGTAAAGTGAATAGATAAAATGTAAAGGAATATAAAGAACAGACTGAATGAATGAATGAATTAGATCCACTTTAATATTAGTTCTTACAACACATACTTAACACGTTAATTTACACAAGAAGTGCAATAATAAATTTTGCAATTTATCAAATAAGAAACCAAATAAACCAAGTAATCCAAAAATAAATTATTTATTATTACAACATCTCTAACTTTCTTACATCTTTTCACCAACAAACCACAACACAATTTTCTACCAAAGAACAAATCGACAATCTTATACCATCTGATCGGCGTCAGTTACTCATCGCGGACGAATTAATACCACGCGGTATAATTGCTGGTGGCTCAGGTCGCTGTTGTTTAATTACCGAATGCAAATTGCTCCACTTCGCGTACAAGATTGTAATGACTGCTACTTAAGTGTTTAAACACATGTTACACGATTTATTGATGATAAATCTGCGTATTGTTGAAAAATAAATTGCTTGAGAAATTGCGGATAATTTCAGCAGGAAATGAAACGTGACTTTAATGTATGAGCATTGCAATACCTCATACATAAAAATATAATAAATATAGATTATTTCATTCATTACAAATTTGACCAATCGGAATGTCTCATTTTCTATTGTTGTGCATTTTAGATAAGTGATTAAACAGCAGCATACTGTCTATTCGCGAATAAATTGAAGCTAGCTTTTATTTGCTAATTTTGAACATTTTGAAGGCATATTTAGCCGGATAATTAGTTGCAGAAGCAAGATACTTACATGTTTTTTACCTTACTGTTATTTTATGTCTTTAAACATGCTGAATTATTCAATCCAAACTATTTTGATTTACAAATTTTTGACATTTATTTGACAAGTAAAAAGAAAAACAAATAATTTGCTATAGTTACACTATAACAACAAAATTTTATGGTGCCTTTTGCTTATGTGTGTACCGATTTATTTATGTGAAAATGTGTCAAAATCAACGTTTTAATACAATTTCTTCGGCAAATATTAAAGTTTATGCTATGAATTCATGAAATAATCTTGACATATACCCCTCGTGCTAAAGAATTGAAGCGATTAAATTTGAAATGTCTAGCTTATTTACAAAATTTTGCTTTTAAAAAAGTTTTATCGTACATAATAATTTAAGATAAAATCCCTCGACCTGCGGTCTCGAGATTTTTTCAAATTATTATGTACTCAAACACTTTTTAATCAAAATTTTATGCATAAGCTAGATATTTCAAATTTAATCGATTAAATTCTTAGCACTCGTGATATAACTATTGAATAAATAAACTATGATTATTTAAATATAAATAACCCTTAACTGGTACAGAGGAGTCTTTGAAAATTCCAGTGTTTTAAAATCTAATTGTTTAGTGTTACGAATATATGTTAACTAAATGTTTGAGTTTTTCCAGTAGCTTCATGAATCTACACACTCCACTTAGAGACGGTCACACGAATCTATATATTTCTTAGTTAAGTAAATAATAACAATTGGGGTTTCTGTGAACCCCACAGTACCAGTTACGTTCAATTTATAATGAACATGTCTCGATGTTTTGTAACTGAAAGTGAGATGTATATTTTAATGATCGCGAGCGAAGATGAAAATGACGAAATACAACATTTCTAATGCAGAAAGTAAACACACATTTCAAATGAAACAGATTCAGAAAGAGCTGCAAATGTAAGTAAAAAACACCCCTGTTATTTTTTTGCTGTTGTCCTAAAATATAAATTTGATATCACAGGTGATGTATTTAGGTATAGTAATTTGTATTTTGTCTCGTTTGGCCCCTGAAAATTATTTTTGGCAGTTTTACGCCCCAATAACCAAGAGGCTGCAACAGTGGATCAGTATTTTTTCTATATTGTTTATTTGCTGAATGTTAATTTTATTTTCTTTAGTTTTATACATGTTCCGTTTAAATAGATGTAAATAAAGATATAACATCAAGTTTTCTCGTAAATTTCCAGTTTACGTTAAGTTACGTTAATACCAATAAGGGTTAAGAAAATTTGGGGTACTTTAAAAAAAAACAGATAATATAAATTCCCAAATTATACTAAATTCTAAATAATTCTAATAACTATTATAAAAACAAATGACGATCGCTCAAAAGTAATTTAGCTGTTCTCTCTAAAACCTTTAATTTGATACCAATCTCAATAAAATTTAAATAATTGACGATCGTTTAAAAATAATTTTTGATATTTTAATTTAACTTTTCTGTTTGAAACCTTTAATTTGATATCAAACTCGGTAGTATTTAATTAACTTAAACTTGAAGTTTTCTTTCGCAACTAATTTCATATTCCAAATAAATTGAATTTATTGTTTAGGTATCAAGTAAACTTCCACTTCCGGTTTTGCAATGGGGTCTTTCACCATTATTTTTTATTTTATGAAACTTTATCTAACTTGAACACTATCTACACTTTTAAAAAGTCAATTATTGTTCATTAAACCACAATGATTTTTCTTTAAATGTTGTGACGTCATTGTGGAGTTGTTGCTAGATCTAAAACAGTACAGATTGTAAATAATTGTAATCATATATATTTTTTTACTTATTTTATTATTATTATTACAATAAAATAGAACATTTATGTAACAAAAATTATTTAAATCTCTACTGTTTTAGATCCAGCAACACCTCTACTATGACGTCACAACATTTACAAAAAAATCATTGTGGCTTCATGAATAACAATTAAGACTTTTTAAAAGTGTAGATAGTCTTAAATTTAAATAAAGTTTCATAAAAATTTTTTTTAAAAATGGTAAAATATGCCATTGTTACCAAAATCAATTTAATTCTTCGTATTGCCATGAAACTTATTATGAAGTTTTCTTTTCTCGTTCGTGAATAATACAGAATATACCGACACACATCCATCCATCAAAAAATCTTGCAATTGATTTTGTTCAATTTTGCTACTATAATATATGGGTATATATAAATATATAATGTATATAAAAAATTTGTCAAACTGCGCAAGAGTAAAGTAAATATCGCAAAAATCTTCTATAAAAAATATAGATACATCAAAGATAAGCGGTGTGTTAAAAAACCAAAAAACTAAAACTTATCAATACACAGATAGATAATCAGGTTAGTTAAGCAGCGACTGATGTCCAACATCAAATAGCAACTATGGTAGAAAGGAACGATCAGAACACAGGTGGCTGGGCAAAAAACAGAGAAAGAAAACCATAAACAAAAACAGCGACAGAAAAAATAGTAAACAAGAACAAAAAATCACCGAACTGGAATGTAGAATGTGTTTATTTGAGTTCGAGGCAGAAATGAAAGTTTTTCTACAGTGAATTATTATCAAAATCTGGCGAAATTTGTTTTATATCTGTCAGACTTTTTACTACAGGTTTTTTGTAATCAGTTTTCAATTACGGGTTGATTAGTGTGTGATTTTTGAAAGTTTTTATTGTGTATGTAAAATTAAATTACTCTCACTTGCAATGTGCGCAATTTTAACGTTAAATCTGACTTAACCGATCATAAATGTTTTACATATTAAATTCCTGTTTCCATAATCATTTTATAGAAAATGTTTCAAGTTAAAATTGAAGAGGTTTAATGTCTTCATCTGAATCAGTGAATAAATTTCATTTTACTTATTTTATTAAGGATAAAATGATGATAGAAAATATCAAAAATTATGTTTTATAATGGAGTAATCATGGAAATATTACAGCTCGGTATCTTTCAAATATTCCGGAAATATTTTTACGAAAGACTTAGGTTTTGCTGACGAACTATATATACATGATGTGCTTGAGCAATTGGTAGCTATATTAAGCTACCATCAAGCTTAATGATATATGAAACAAGTACATACCTCTTACAAATAGAATGTCAAATATGTGAGACTGCAGATTCTGCTTACCTGTAAAAGAAAAATGTTATTAGTTCAATTGTAAAATATTAGAAACCGTTTTAACACATTCATAACAACGATGTTTTCAGATATTACATCTTGTAAGGGAGGTATAGGAATCATGCTAAAAATTCGGTAGTGAGTTTTCAGTGAATAAGTACGTTTTAAGATTCCTAGAATACGATTTTATCTATGTGTGTTTCTAAAAATCTATTGAATTCAAAATTCTGATATTGTATATATTATATTTGTATCTCTTTAGGAAGAGTTTATTAGTTATTGGTGATAATCCAATAACCGGAAGTGGTAGTTTTCTTGAAGCCCTATCAAGTAAATTGTGGTTTAATGACAATTTTAAAATGTTTACTTTACCAGTAGGCAAAGTAAGGAATTACTCACGAAAGAATTTTTTTCTACAATCGTTGCACAATATCGACATTGTTATTCCATTTTTGGTTAGGAAATGTTCAAAATTGTCGCTCTAGGGCGACAAAGTGACATATTGTCGCACTAGCGCGACAAAAACAAAACAAAAATAAATTAGGTAAAAGAAGTAAATGAAGCATTGGATTTTTCTGGTAATAACCTTGCTATTGCAAATACAGTTGGCATATACGTACATACACTTCAACTTAATCACCATAAACGTATTCACTCTGTAGACTTTATGTACTCCATATGTCAAATGTACTCCATGTGTCAAATTATGATTTCTTTGAAAATGTTTCTTTTGTTCATAAACGTTGTCATGATTACGGTGACATGGGTAACTACAATTTTACTGAATTGTTATAGGCGTGACCAAAGATAATTTTGAAAATTAATTTTTTTCACGACATGGTAGGAAACCCCACCGTTCTTCTCCCGAAATAGTGAGGAAAATGCGTTGTTCTTCTCTAGAGAGGAAAATATAGAAGTGTTGCCAATATGAATGTTATTTACAAAAAATATATTATAAAAATTGAAAATAAATTCCTAATTTTATTGAAAATCCTTATTTTAGTGATATACATACTTTAAATTATCTTACAATTATGTCTTATATTTTTCTTTTTCTTATTAAATCACAATTTGACAACTTATTAAAGATATTTAAGATTGGTTCATTGGCAACACTGTTACACCGCCTTGTGTCTGATAACCTAACTTTTAACGTGCCAGGCTGCATGGCCGGCGAACATTGTCTGGATGATATGGAGCGCTCCACACCTCAGAAAAGTAAAAAAAAAAATTCCATACCTCAAAAAGTAAAAAAAAAATTGTATTCGATGTTATTAGGTTTGAAGATTTAGCACCCTTTTCATTTGAACCCTCTACATAATTATCGGCATGAAATAGGATATTAATTAATTTTAATATTCATACAATTATTTCTAAATCTGGAATAATTATTCGCGGAGTGGACAATAATTCAATATGTAAATATATATCCCCCCCCCCCCCCCGGTCAACACTTTTCAATGTTACTCCATACCTCAGCAAAATTTACTTCGCCGGCCCTGCCAGGCTGTCAGTTTAAGTTCTCAAAGTGTATTTTAGATCCGAGAAATTCGTTTTTAGAAACATGTGAAAAAAATGTTGTGTCTAACTCGAGAGGAAAGCTCTTCTTCCACTCTCGTTCGAAATGCCTCACTCGCTACGCTCATGAGGCAAACTTCGAACTCGAGCGGGAAAAAGAAGCGCTTTCCTCTCTAGTTTGACAAATAACTATTTTTCTACAGCTTGACATTGTTCAACGATTGTAGAAAAAATATTGTGTGTATTTCGTCGGATAGAGCTTGTTCGGTGCACTCGCCGCGTGCAATAAACAATACTCTATCCGCACTTGATACACAAATAACTATTGTACACTCGTGTGATAATTTTATCCAGTGGGTAATTCCACTTTGCCCTCGTGTGAAGTATAATGTTTTATCTAACATCTCTTAAAAGACGCAAAATTATTAAAGAAATATTATTTGACAGTGACATATGCTTTAAATTTTCTAAATTAAAATGTTAATCGAAGTAGTTACCAAGGTGTTGTGTGTTATTATTATTATTATAAATAAAAAATTAAGACGATTTCGACTAGCACCTGTTAGTATTTCGTCACAGGAATGGTTAGTAAATAGAATTGATTTTGACTGACACTTTTATGACGTCATATGTAAACGGTGACAGTTCTGGTATGTCAAATCAGTAACATGCTCGAAAGCTCGGTTCGTCCAACGGTTAGTATTCTGATTGGTTGAATTTCACTTGTTATAATTTTAAACTAGTACGCTGTCATATTTCTCATGTTTTCTGTCAAATTTGATAATTGTCAAAATCTATCGCGCGTTTTCAGTAACCGTTGGGTTGTTTGAAACCAACCAAACACGTAACCAACAAATAACCAGTACCAGTCGAAATCGCTTTTACTCACTAGTAACTTTTCTCAAAATTATACGCACTAGTGGGTAATCTGTTACTTTAATTGTTTAAAATAACATTTATTGAAAAGTGTTGAATATAAATATTATTTACAATTATTGTTTGAAACATTTTTCTCTTACTGACACCATGTACGAATTACAGCACGTAAAAAAAATTATATTTTGACATTTTCGTTTAAAACCATACCCAACCAATTATTCCTCGGACGCCCACACAATCGTTCACCCGCATATATTAGTTTCACAACCTTTCATTCGACATTCACCTCACTCCAACTTTCTTAAAACATTCTTCTCAATCTCACACTCAGCAAACACCAATGTAGACACGATCACTCTCCTCTCAAATACCTCATTTCCACAGCAGTTATACGTCGTTCATGCTTCTTCATCCACACACAACATCCACTAGGCACTAATACACTATTACAAACACTCAATCGAGCATCTTTGCTTAACTATGCTTTTTCAAAATACAAAACAATGTTTGAAAAATGTGTTATGATATGATGAAGGGCTAAGTATTTCTTGATAGTGGTGGTCTGTGTTCCTGTATTGTTTGATAAGAAATCTCAGTTTATTTGATACCTCCTGCCATAAATATTTGCAGATCTATCTTCAGCCTCTTCGGTAGCACTTTCCTCAACATAACATTTCAGCAATTGACGTAGCACCGTGGCGTCGACCGACCTGACACCTACCGGCCACTCACTGCATGCCGTCTTATTTATGTTTTAATTAGTAAAATTACAGGTTTTTTGTCGGTGCATCTCGAGCAGAACTTCCAACAGATAACTCGACATGTAGACAGCTATGTGTTTTTAATTGCATTTTCGCATGATGAGCATTTCGTGGTACCTTAGTTAGCGATTTAATAAATTATTTTACTAGTTCACGAGAATCTATTGAGATGTTCCAGCAACAAATGCAAATGGAATGTTCAAGAGTCTCACATGGAGACGATAGTCTATCAGTTTGTTAGGCTAGGTGGCTTGAAGTGAACGTGTACGCGCTCTTACAGTCATTATAGAGTCGAGGACGTCTGCAGCAATTAGACTTGGGTGTCTCGGAACAGTCCTAGTGCAATGCAGAGCATTTGCGTTGATGTTGGACCGCCAGAGTTGCTGCAGAAGATATGCGAATGGTAGATGGTGTCAATGTACTGTAGCAGAAGATTTTTCGAACAACTCTTGATGGCAACTATATACAAGACATTCAGACACACCGGAGTCTACATTTTTATTTTACTGTCACGATTTACGAATTACAACACGTTAAACAAAAATTATATTTTGACATTTTCAGTTATAATATCCCTAGGCCATTGATAAGTCGAAATAATTTTTTCTTCAAACGTCATAAAAGTACGTTGTTACGTATTTGTATTCAACAAGCAGAAGTTCAATATTGTCGCCGCCGGCGTAAAAGTGTTTCCTTGACAACACATTTACTCCGGCGGCGGACAAAGTAATATATCATGCAAAATAGTAATAATTTGACAGTTAAGAATAAAATAATTAAACAAAAAAAACAAAATAACATATTCTGTGGCAACTAGAAATACTGGATACGGTAGAATATTTATTACGAGCATTTTTTAATGTTTTAATGTGTATTTTCTATGTTTGAAGAAAAAATAGCATGTGATATTCGGAATAAATGTGACTTTTGTATGCTTCGCATGTAATTGTTAAACTTACATGCTCAGCACACAAACTATCACATTTACTCTTAATAAAACAATATACTATTATCACAGTTACCGAAAGAACGTTACTTGGTAACCGCCCGGGCTGTTACCTTTAAGCAACGTTCTTGAGGTAGTTGTGATCAAATTATGAGTATTTATCAATGGTCGAGGGATATTCGATGAGAAATTTTTTTGCGATAATTATTATTATTTTCATTCTCATGCCGCCGTGAAAATGACATTTTGAAATAAACAAATCAAATATTGAATTAACTGTCAACCGACTGTCAACTACTGTTACTTAGCAACAAGTGATAATTTCCTAATCGGTTAAATTTGACATGTCTAGCTTATGCATAAAATTTTGCTTAAAACGTGTTTAAGTACATAATAGTTTAAAAAAAAATCCCCAGACCGCAGATCGAGGGATTTTATTTTAAATTATTATGTACGATAACACATTTTTAAAAGCAAAATTTTATAAATAAGCTAGACATCAAATTTAATCGATTCAATTCTTTAGCACGAGGGGTATATGTCAAGATTATTTCATGAATTCATAGCATAAACTTTAATATTTGTCGAAGAAATTGTATTAAAACGTTAATTTTGACACATTTTCACATAAATAAACCGGTACACTCACTCACAAAAAGCACCATAAAATTTTGTTGTTGTAGTGTAACTATAGCAAATTGATTGTTTTTCTTTTTATTTGTCAAATAAATGTCAAAAATTTGTAAATAAAAATAGTTTGAATTGAATAAATCAGCATGTTTAAAGACATAGAATACCAGTAAAGGTAAAGAACATGTAAGTATTTTGCTTCTGCAACTAATTATCCGGCTAAATATGCCTTCAAAATGTTCAAAATTTGCATATAAAAGTTAGCTTCAATTTAATCGCGAATAAACAGCATCACTTATCTAAAATGCAAGACAATGGAAAATGAGACATTCTGATTGGTCAAACCTGTAATGAGTGAAATAATCAGTGTAATTGTGACCTGATTGGTTAATTTTGCACACGTGATCAGCAATACAGGGATTCGATTGGATATTTCTTTAACCAAAAATTTTCGTTTAAATCTGCAAACCAAACAACGTTTGAAAAATGAAAAAAAAAATGCATTTTCTTGACATTTGTCATAATTAAAAACTCAATGTTTTGAAGGGATGAGCATTTCTTGATAGTGGTGGTCCGTGTTTCTGCATTGTTCGATAAGAAATCTATGGCGGGAGGTACTGTGCTGCCCACAACAGATCTTTTAGTTATGCCAAAACGTTCTTTACTTTTTGGACGACCTTTGCATTACTTGTTCCAGTCTTCGGCGACTAGTGTAAAGAATAATAGAATGGATCAAACATTATTCGTAGTTAAAGGTGCGGTCATGTATGTTTGTAGTATTGTTTGTAAATAGAAGTTTGCCAGGAGGCGTGTTGGTCTTTGGCGGCTCCGACTGTTTGATGTAGCAAGTGTACACTCATGTGTTGTATTGTTACGACTTTATTCCATTTACATACATTAATTTTTAAATTCTATCGACAAAACTCAAATATGTTAGTGGAACAAGAGACTGGGTGATTGAAAATGAGGTGTTTATTATGTGGTGAGATAGGAATGGGCGGAATGGAACCTCGCCCTCTTCAGACGATGGATGAGGAACGTCGAGAGACAAGCGGAGTACTCGAGGTTTGTGTCTGCACGTATATGGAGCGACGCTACTTGCTCCAAGTGCCTACATCTTCATTAGAGACTACTTTATCTTATTCAATGTATACGAAGTTGTGCTGTTACTTCTAAAATGTACAGACACTTAGTGGAAATTCAAAAAAATCTCACAACAAATAGATTTTAACAACTCTACAAATCTTATAAATAAAAGTTATTTAGTTTAAAATTACTATACATAAACACTTCGTCAGGAAAACCAAGTAAATAGAAACAATAAAACAGTAAAATTTTAATGCGATATGAAAGTATTTGATTACAACAATGAAAAATTGATTATAACAATGAAAACACTTGATTACAACAATGAAACTAATTGATTACAACAAAGAAAATACTTGATGGCAACAATAAAATATTTGATTACAACAATGAAATTACATTACAACAAAGAAATTATAATTAAATTTCTGACATTTCTTACCAATGAAGTGTGTCATTGTTTGTCAAGTGTCTACGTTTGAACCAATCCTGTCATAGTAAGAATAAATCTAGAGATTATTCTCTACGTTTTCAATCATACATTATCAAATTTTATTTTAAATTTCATCGTCAAGAAAATAAGTAAACAACATAAATAAATACAAAACAGTAACAAATACTATTTTTTTACGACCCCAATATTTATGATGATTTTTATGTATTTGAATTGAAATATAATTTATGATAGCACTTTCCCTCATGACGAGAGAGAATGTGCTCAAATCTCCCGTAGATAAGTAATTGGCTGTTTGTCATGATTTTGGTAAAACAGTTTTTGTGTGATGTATTTAGTACATCATATTTCGCTTAAACAATTTTTAAACGATACAAAATAGAAAAAAAGTTTTTAATAAAAATATTATTTAACATAACAAAATTTAATGTAACACAATTATTTTCTGAGATATATCTAATGAACCTGTCAGGTCTACCACTTCCGGTTGATAGATTATCACCAAATACTAATCAGATCTTCCTAAGAAGATTCAAATGTAAAATTCAAAATATTACAGCGTGTTTATCCACTGAAAACTCACTACCAAATTTTTGGCATGATGGGATTTTTTGTTTGCAATTTACAAATTTCTATATATTTTACTAAACAACTTTGTAATTGAATTGTATGTTTCGTTAATTTATAAATTTTATTTGACGTCTATCTCATGAAAGAATAGTATATTCTACAACAAGTATTGGAATGGCACGTATTCCACACGAGCAATAAGGTTTGCAAGTGTGGGATATGCCATTCCGTTACATGTTGTAGACTATACTTTCTATAACAAGAAATACATTGCTATAACATTGTATGCGGGGCTCTGATTCGTCGAATTTATTCCATACGTATGGAATGATAGTTATTCCAATACAATTTTTAGTTGAAAAATGCATTGTTTCCAAAATAGTGTTATAGAAATGTATTACATCAATAAATTTAGACTCATTTGATACAATATATTTTTTTTTAATTCATAGGTAACAAACTAGCATCAAATGAAAATTTTAACGTATTTCTAATCATATAAAAAATGTTTCAAACAATAATTGTAGATAATGATATTTGAAACAATATTCTCATAACAAAAACTGTCATTAAATTAAATCATAATTTACTAGGGTATTTGAATATAACTTGATAGGGCTTCAAATAAATAAAGTTTTCTGTTGACATATTTCATTTTTATTTAATTATTCCCATTCGTTCTTTACTTTCTTTGCATTATTTCTTGCAACCAAAATATTTTAATGAACTGCGCAGTCTTTCTTCCGATAAAAATTTATCAAAAACGTCCACATATAATGAAGATTTATACCAATAATTAAAAGTGCAATTAAAACGTGGAATTGCTCAAATGGGACACATACTTTAATAATAACTAATTACACACAAACAAAAAATTAATCACATTAAAATGGCGTGTTACACATGGCGCGATATGTAAAATCCACCAGTAATTAAAACAAAACTGTAATGAAGGCTCATTAGCCGCCATTAGCGACAACACGTGTCCTAAGGAACTTGCCGTAAGATTTTTTTATCGAATTGATGGATTAAACATATTTTTTACTTGGAAGACTGCTGCTAATTAAGAAAATTACTTAATGTTTTTGCAAATATTGTTAATTATTTCTATTTTTTAAAATATATTACCTAAGTTTAAAGAGTATTTATGTATCCTTGTACAATAAAAAAAAATACCCAAACCCATGTCTTGTTCAACTCTATAGCTTCTCTTGTGACTTATGAATCTGCTATTGACACATTTCGATCTACTATAATTATTGTTTCTTAAAATTGTGTTTCAATGGTGTGACTAGCCACAGCGGATTTCTTAATTCTGGTTGCTACACTCATAATAGTATATTATGAAACTAGTGTATAAGTAAGCTTTTAAAGCACGTACGACGAGATTAAGAGCACAACGCGAAGCGGAGTGCATTTAACGTTACTGGTGCTTTAAAAGCACTTATACACGTGTGTCATGCGCTATTTTTTATTATACCTGCATCATACTCTAGAAAAAACTGGAACACAACATTTTGATTTTGATTCATTTCATAATTTTGCGCGTGTCACGTTTGACGTAGATCGTTTACATGGAGACTGGTTAGCATTTGTTGTTTATGTTTACAGTTTTGACAGATATTAATAGTAAATATTTTTGTTGTTGCTTAGTAATCTTTAAAGCACGGCGTGTTTTAATCTTGCGTTTATGAACGCTGTAGAGTGTTTTAAACACGGATTATGATGCAAGTATAATAAAAAAATAATTTCTTGTTTCAATAAAATTTTATTTCATATAAAATGATTCAAAAAAAATATTAATTACATATACATCACGTTATATTCCACTCAATTGGGCAGCAACCCTAACACAATCCTATCCTGCCACACCACTTTCGCCTCCTCTACATTCATACATGCTCGTCTATTCTTCTCACTCGGAATCATACCTTGTCATTCACCCTGAATATATTAGTTTAACATCCACTGTTTTTAACAACATTCTTCTTAATTACACATTCACCATACACTAATGTGGACACGATCACTTTCCTCTTAAATACCTCATTTCTACAACAGTTATACGTCGTTCATGCTTCTTCATCCACACCCAACATTCACTAGGCACTAACACACCATTATAAACACTCAATTAGGTATCTCTAGACGATTCTAGATACATTCACGTTTGGAGCAAATGTACCCTGAGCACCCAATACCTTGCACCCTGCAGACACTCGCCTTTCAATCTATTACTGTCGTAATTTGAGATGTGAAGCAAACGATACTAAAATGTTATTTCTTGACAGTATTTTTCAATGTTGTCTATAACATTTTGGATATAACAAAGAGCTGATTCAAGTGTGCTAATTCTTCAAGGTATTAAATTTGAGAAGGACGATGATGCAAAACAAAATGAATATGTATTGCTTGAAATCAAAGTACAGGAAACTATATTACTCACATCATAATACAGGTATGTGTTCCGATCCTTCATCTGCATGATGCATGAGTGTGAATGTAAGGATAATACTTCTATTGCATCATAAAATTACTTCTTAGTATGTAGCGTCTAATAAATTTCACGTTTATTTCATAAATACGTGACGCATGGCTCGTAAATTATCCGATAACTACTCCGCACATTATCGTTATTATTCACATAAATGATCGCAATCAGCACATGATGATTTATCTACTTGATTTGAACAATATTTCCCACTACTTAAACTTACATTCATTACAGTAAGTTCACGGAGAATGACTCAGATTCTTTTGGACACTTCAAATGATATACAGATTCATCTCTTTTCCGAATACCCTGTATTCTATATTTATTATATTTATATACGTATAAGAAAGTCTTCAAAATTATTCAACTTTTATTAAATAATAACAGTTATTTTCCTGAGATCATCATCAAAATTCATTACATCCATAAAATTTTAAAATATATTTCAGAATTACCAAAAATTATGGACCTCTACTTCATTCATAACTGTCTGAAAGTCTCTTTTACTTCAGGTGCCAATCGTTGTCATGTTATAGCTAATAATTTTCTTTTTCTCTCCGGGCTTATAAGTTTAAAAGCTTTATATTTCACGCGTACATGCGTATAATGCGTAGCGATGTCGTGCGTGCATCATCGGTAATGCCGCGTGAGAACTGTTATTATATTCTACTTTGATGCGTTAGTATTTTAGGGGTTAGCATAACACTAACTAATATTGCAGTATGAGAATTCATACAGTAACGACACTTCAAATATTTTATGATTCCAATATTTCATAGAAAACAGACTATATTATATCAGTCAGTTGTATTTGTCAAATAAAATGTTAAATTCATAAAATGGTTATATATTATTTGACAGTGACATATGCTTCAAATTTTCAAAATTAAAATGTCAATCGAAGTTGTTGCCAAAGTGTTCTGTGTTATTAGTACTAATGCTAATGAGTAATCTGTTATTTTCCTTGTTTAAAATCGTTATAGTTATAGAGCATTTATTGGGAGGTGTTGGATAATAGTATATTATTCAGTGAGCATGTAATGTATGCCATTACTCATGAGAATGAAGTTTGCATCACGAGCAAACACGAATGAGTAATAGTCATTACATGCCATGCGACTAGAGTACTATACTTTATCCACAACATTTTGTCAAATATTTGTATTAAAATTATAAGATAAGTAGTATTTTTGCTTTGACAAATACAAAAAATTGTTTATCAACATAGACAAGTTGTAGCAACCATCGCTAGGCTACGTACAGTTGTAACAAAATTTTGAAGTGATTTGACATTTAGCAGAAAATCTTAAAACCAATTATTCAGTTACAGTTTAAAATAAAAGCATGAAAAATGAGAAAATTAGTGTCTTTTGCTTTTTATGTGGATAAGTCATTTTTATTTTAATAATTTGACAGATAAGATTAGAATTTGACATAACGAATGAATAATATTAATTCTTAGAACTGTCAATATTATTTCATTAGCAACAGTAACAAAGGTCATTAATGATTAACAACGGATGAATTATCGGTATATTATTTGATAGTTGTGGACAATAGTTATTTATGTATCAAAGCACTGAATTTTTACTTTTTATCGCGAATATGGAACCATGTGAGTGATAAAAAGGAACTTCAGTGCCGAGGTACATATTAAATTTTATTTAAAATCGAAAATTGGAAAAAAACTTAAAATAATATTGTATAGCTTAAGTTTATTCATTCGTCAGTTGTCAATTGAAACTGACAGTCAGTGTTGCCAACCTCAAAAATTGAAATTATAGTAAATAACACTCAAAATTATGTGTTTTGTCCTCAATTTCTTCATCGGAATTAATTAGTTAATTCTTCTTGCAAATTTTGTTTCATGTTACGTCCAAATTTACTATAGTACGTCAATATACCTGCCAAAATTATACTAATTGTACAATAATTATTTAACGGTTGCCAACACTGGGTTGCTCAAAATCGTCGTATAATGGGTTACTTTAGTGACGATTTCTGAGCTTATAATGACGATTTTTGAGCACTTTAGTGCCGATTTAAAATAAACTTATTTATACCATGAAAAATTGTAGGAAATTTTATAATGTAGGCGAAATAATATTTTTAGATTTTATCTCATTTGCAACTGACAGCTATTGAAATTTACTGCCATATATTGCTACTGCCAACATGGCCGCTCAGCTCAAGGTCAGCTATCAATGCAACATAAAGATCAAAGGTGCCAACAGCAAATAAATTCTCATACTGTGATATTATCAAGTCTTGCATTTTGTTGTCAAAGAATGGTTATTTCGTTTATTTTTTCGGCGAGTTTGTTTATTTTGCGTTGCTAGCATGCTGGATCTTTATAACCCAGCACATGTTTTATGAAAACACCGCTGAATTTGAATTCTCCATTTAGAAAATTGTGGATGTAAACATTGTTTGATTTACGAGAATAGATTAGGAGTTAATTATGTACGATGAGAGTGAGTGAGTTCTGTCTGTGGGTTATTTGAAATAATAAACAGATTTGATTAAAGCTTGCTTAACTTTCAATCAAATTCGAAATTAGGATATACAGATAGTTGTGTGTCAGGTTTATTGCTTTATCTGTTGTCGGTAGTGAGGACACATCCATCTATCC
Source organism: Poecilus cupreus (assembly GCA_963942605.1). NCBI lineage: Eukaryota > Metazoa > Arthropoda > Insecta > Coleoptera > Carabidae > Poecilus > Poecilus cupreus. The sequence goes on from OZ012729.1 coordinate 7,258,124, forward strand.
ACACAGACGTCATTAAGAATATGCTCAGAATGTCGCAATCATTCTTATCATTTTTGCTATATTCTTTACACAACATTTACGAAAATGAATACAGTAAATTTTGCACAAAAATTACTCAGTTCAATGATGTCAAAAATTTAAATATTTTTCCATAAGTAATAAACAAATAAAGGATAAATTCGATGAACATACCTATGAGTTATTAGCAAGTCAAAGTACAGGCAACGTCGTTTATATGAAAATGTGTATCAGAGTGAGCTGCGGTTGAAGGTAATATAACATGGGTGCGTTCATCATCCGATCACAAGTGACAAGCGCATATTAAACCATCGATACCTTATAAATTTATTAGCAGGATGACTTATAACCCATGTATATGTATGTATCAAATTAGAATCATACGTCACTCGTATACCGGCCGGTCAATCGATGGACGTATCATAATGTTTTCAATGCTACTTTCGAAATGTTCAATTATTGGCTTTTCTAATTATTTTACAACAAACGAGTTATAGTGTATTTATTATATGAGAGATTATAATAGTCATTATTCACGAAGATTAAGATGCAAATTATCTCAGTGAATAAGGACCATAATCTCGAATATAATACTATATTTTTTTTCTACGACCACTTGGAATTCTACTGTATGTTTGTTGTTGCTAGGTATATGAGATACATTGCAAGCACCGTGCGAAATGAATTTGTTTTGTGAGTATTTCAATGCCGGTCATTTCATTTCAGTACAGGTGCCATTGCTAGGATACTTATTTAGAAGTGTCGTATATTGAAATGGTGAAAGCGGGACAAATCTATTATTAAAATTAAATTAATTTTGAAATAATATTGTGGTCGTAGAAAATGTATAGTGTACAACTCGCATGGAATGTCCATTTCGTACTCGTATGATTTGCAGCATTCGCCTTCGGTTCATGCTACAAACTTTCATACTCGTAGGAAATGAGTACCATTCCATGCTTGTTGTACAATATACTATTCTACTCTTTTACTCTTTTGAAAAAAATCGAAATTCGTTGAAAACACACGTTGAAAAACGTTATCAAAATACACAATGACCACTGACTATATGTCAACTGTCAAGTCTTTAAAACAGTGAATTATGGATTTCTGGCTCTGTGATTGGCCGAGAAAAGTGATTTATGAATCATAATTCACTATAATTTATCGAAAAAAAAATTAAATAATGGAGATATAATATATAGGAGTAGAAAATAGTTATTTACTTTACAAGTGGGCAAAGTAAGGAATTACCAATTAAAGAAATTTTAGCACACGAAGCCGAAGGCTGAGTGTGATAATTTTATCGAGTGAGTTATTTCTTACTTTGTCGACGTGTGAAGTATAACGTTTTATCCAACACCTTTTAATAAATGCAAAATTTATTAGACATATTATTTGACAGTGACATATGCTTTAAATTTTCTAAATTAAATGTCAATCAAAGTAGTTATCAAGGTGTTGTGTGTTATTATTATTGTTATACATAAAAGATTACTCTCTAGTGACTTTTCTCAAAATTATACCCACTAGTGGGTAAACTGTTACTTTCCTTGTTTAAAATCGCCATAGTTATAGAGCATTTATTGAGAGGTGTTGGATAAAATAGTTTTTCTACGACCACTTAGAAATCTGCTCATTGTATGTTTGTAGTTGCTAGGGATATGAGGTACATTGTAAGCATCGTGCAAAATGAATTTGTTTTGTGAGTATTTCAATACAGGTCATTCCATTTAAATACAGGTGTCATTGCTAGGTTACATATTTAGAAATGTCAAATATTGGAATGGTGGAAGCGAGACAAAATTATTATTAAAATTAAATTGATTAGGAAATAATGTCGTGGTCGTAGAAAAAGTATAGTGTACAACTCCCATGGAATGTCCATTTCATACTCGTATGATTTACAAACTACAAACTTTCATACTCATAGGAAATGAGTACCATTCCAAGCTCGTTGTACAATATACTATTATCTGCGCTTGTAAGATAAATGTCACACTTATTCCACTCAGTTTACGTAAGTTAAGAGTTTCATTACCGCACTCGTTTTAATTAATGTACTACTTATTATAAAAGTTGATAATGCAATCTTTACAATTCTTAGAATTAATTATTATTTATTTAATTAATCATTTTAGAAGCTTATTCTTCTATATCCGAGGAAATACTTTCTAAATCACACAATTTTATGAAATGCTTAAAAAATTTATGAAAAACAACTACATAATTGTTTAATATCAAACACCTAATTTCCACAGCAGTTATACATCGTTCATGCTTCTTTATCCACATCCAACATTCACTAGGCACTAACACACCATTATACACACTCAACCTAGCATCTCTAGACTACTCTAGATACATTCACGTTTCAAGCAAATGTACCCAGAGCACCCAATACCAATACCAGTAAACATTTCCGTCAAAAATGAAATTATAAATATTCGTGTCAAAAACTGCAGTGTATCATTTATAAAATAAAGAGAATTTGGAATTTGCGTTGGTCCAATTATTCATTCCATTCACTGGCTCCGAAACTGATGAATGATATGAACATAACCTTAAAGTCATCAGGTGCACTGGCATCCAATTAATAATTTCATTCAGCAACAGAACGACAGCTTAAAAGAATAAATAATTCGAAACGGCGATGAAACTGCGTGTGATAGTGTCATGATGGAATAAGAAATGATGGGGCTCGGTGATGCATCTGCCGTGTAGGAGAGGTCGTTTATTTTATGAGTTACCCTTGGATGTGTCTGTCGTCACATCTGCACTGGAGAATGTTGGGTAAAAATATCACGGAATCTGTACCAGCAATATGAAATAGCTTCTTTGATAGTCTAGGGAATAGAGGTTACCTTGCCCTTGCAAATGGTCAAGTAGATCTAATTTTTTAATATGTCATAGAGGTAATGAATCCAAATTTTTGACCTCCTAACCGTTGTGCGTTCGATGTGGCGCCCTCTTTTCTAATAAAATTCCATTTTTATATTTTCGTGGATTATCTGTTAAATGGATCATATTACGTAAAAAACTGTTATATACGAAAATGTAGATCATAAAATTGTCAGTAATAATATAACAAGAGAGTGAGAATAAATTGAAAATAATTTGACAGATCTTTCGAAAACTTGTTGCCAGGCAATAGCCACGAAAGCCCGTAGGGCTTGAGTGGCTATTGCCAAATGGCGACAAGTTTGAGAAAGATACTGGAGAATTATTTTCTAATTTATCCAACTCTCGAGTTGTATTTAATTAGATTATTTTTTTATTTCAGCATCAGGCACGCCACTAAATCTATCTTTTTTGCTCATTTTTACTTGTGTTGATGATAACTATCTGACATCTGACATCTGTCAACAAAAACAAAAAAGCTTCAGAGAAAATTGCCGGGAATAATCGCAAGAGCATTATTCTCAGTATAATAATGACAGGATTGGTTAAATCGCAGACACGTGACATACAATAAAGCATTTCATTGGTTTTAAGAAACGTCAAAAAATAATCACTAGTGACTTTCCTCAAAGTTATATCCACTAGTGGGTAATCTGTTACTTTGCTTATTTAAAATTGCCATAGTTATAGAGCATTTATTGAGAGGTGTTGGATAATAGTTATTTACGATACAAGTACGTAAAGCTAGTCTTTAGACATGAATGGGTCAATTAAAACATGAGCGTTTATTTATAGCAAGAAAGAACAATGGATGCATAAACCATAAACGAAATATAACAAATTTATATCAAAAACGTGTAACACGCATGGAATAATTAGTAGCAAAGTATTTTTTTCTTTCAAACATTCTGCAGTAAAGCGATATAACGAATTGAACATATTTCGACGTCACGGGTACTCGCATTGATTCTATTGGCCAGAAATATGAAACGTGCAAGTCGCGCGTCTGCCGTTGCGCCCAACGACTATTTTGGGATAAAATAGAACTACGAAATGTCATTTCATTTATTTTGTTTGTGATGAAAAAAAATATTTATTTATAACATTTTTGTGTTCGTTCAATGCACGTACGTGCTACCAGTTTCTTGCTCAACATTACACCAGTGTTAATAATTACTAAAATATTTTAATTACTCTTAAATTACACACCATAACGAGCAGCAAGTTCGACTAAACTATCTCGTCGACTCTGCAGCTTTTCTAGCGCGTGCCTGCGTCCCATAACCATAACATCGCGACCATCGCCGGCGCTAGCACGGCCACATATTCATTAGGAAATTATGGTAATGAGAGCGACGATGCTCTGGATCTATTTAACGTTTAGGTTAACCAATTACGTGACAAGACGTTAGAAATTCGAACCTAATTAAAATCATATAAAAGAAAATTTTCACCTCTCGCACATACATATTATGTTTTGTTATGGGCTCGTAATGAAGTGGGAAGTTATGTGCAGGCCACATGAGTGTAATTTTCCATGATGTACCTACGGAGACATCAACATGAAGCTAGGCACGGATCAAGACGAGCGACGAGCATTCTGATTCTGAATCATGTTGGCTCGGCTCGTGTGTGGGTTCTCTATAACGTTCACTTTCTAATTTAATCGCCGCTGAATTCAGCCCGATGTTTAATTAGAACCTTCACACACTTTGTGATGACTGTTAACAAGATTAAACTCAGTAATTAATACAGGTAAATGATTAGAGTAGCCATAAATTGTTCCACGGATTTTACACTTCATTTCAATTATATTTTAGTCAAATAGAGTAACGGAGATTTAATGGGATGATGGATAAGTATGGAAGGAAAAGGGTCAAGGATGAAAATATTCCAGTCCTTTTGGAAATCGTTGACAAAATGTAAGGCTTATTTAAGATACGATAACACGTAGTCCAGGGAATAGAGACATATTGCTTGCAAAAGGCCAAGCAGTTCTAATATTTTAATATGTCATATTGGTTAAGACTCTAAGTTTTTGACATCTCAACTCTTGTGCGTTCGACGTGGCGCCCTTTTTTCTGATTTTCATATATATCAGAAAAAAATCTGATGTGGCCAGCACATAACCTCCCGCCCAATACTACTCTTAAACGGTATAAAATAGTATTTGATGATACAGAAACATACCTTTTTATTTGTTTATTTTCTATTTATATTTGAGAATTTTAATTTTCTTTCGTATATTTATTTAATTTTTTGACATATATTTCCCTAAGAAAACAGCTTCACAATCACAATGACATGTATCACATTTCGTAAAAAATTGAAAATTTTTAAATGTTTCCATGGTGTACTAGGAATGCAAGATTTATGAAATCTAATTTCTTTATATTTTATTATCTCTAAATCTAATGAAAATTAATAAAATTAGTGTAATCCAAAAATATGTAAAATTAAATATTCTTCAACTTTCAAAATAACATAAATTGTTGAAAAAGGAAATTTAAACGTGTTTTTCACGAAAAACTGTTAAGGGCTTCAAGTAAACTGCTACTTCCGGTTGACCAATTTTATTCAAAATCTAATCAGCTCTTCATTTAAATATAAGAAGCAATAATTCACAAAATTGTATTTTTTGGTATTATAGTATTTGAGTTATGCGAGACGAAAAAATTGCCACAGACTACACACACACACACACACACACACATACATGCATACCCTAAAACGTGCTTATTCATTGAAAACTCACTACCCAATTTTTTGACCAAAAACAATACCTCCCTTACCTAGAAGTAGGCGGGAGGTAAAAATGTCCGGACTATCAAATGCTGATAACCAGAAGTCGATATTTGAGTCCGTTAAAAATTTACAGCCGTTTTTGTGTAACTTGTATAGTGAGTGTACCATTTATTTTGTCGTGTAATACCTGATATTTAACGAAATATGTTTTGGTGATCTGCTGTTTTAAGGAGTTTGAGTCATTGTTAAAATTAGCTAGTGTTTAGACTGAGTCCGGCTGCGCGCATTAACTATGTTTGGACATTCGATATTACTTCAAACTTCACATATTTCCTTTGTTGGTTTGCATGATTTATAGGTATTTACCCTCCAATAAACTCTAACATACATACACACAGTTCCACCTGGCCTGTCTGCTGACGGTATCACACCGTTCTAACATTCATTAAACAACAAAACACGATTCTAATCACAACCGCGTCCATTAATCACCAGACGGACTTCGTGTGTTTTATGTACAATTACACATCGTGGTGCTGATCATTTTTCTTGTGGTTTGATGTCGTGTGAACCACACGCTCTATGTGGACGATGTATTCACGCGATCACGCGAGAAATCGGAAAGTGGTGATTGCAAAATGTTAGAGCAGAGCATGGTGTATGATAGATTTTAGTACGGTGAAAGAAGCGAGGCTGCGGTGAGTGTTGGGGTTGTAGAAAATATTTGTGATTACTTATTTTCTATATGGATGTGTTTTGTATGTATGTACAGATATTGTAAATATTAAATAAAGAATACATGTTTCAGTTATATGTTTGTTTTCAAAGCAACTACGATAATTTAAATTAAACAAAGAAACATAAACGAAAAATAAAAAAAATCGAGACACCTAAAAAAAAATTATGTACTTTTCTCAAAAAAATCATATTCATTGAAATCTAAATAAATAAAAAATAAATATATCATCACGACTTTTACCCATTATGGGTGTGGAACTCTGCTTATGCAGATCTCGGTAAGTGAAATCAAAAATAGGTAAAAGAACTAATAATAAAAATTGTACCCTTTATTAACTTCAATTTGTTACCAAATTGGAAAAAAAAATCTAATCAAAATGATAAAAATAATTGACGATCATTCAAATGTATTTTAAGAGACCATATAAAAAAATAAAAAATATATCATTACGCCTTTTACCCATTATGGGTGTGGCACTCACGCAGATCTCGGCAGGTGATATATTTTTGCGTATGAAATGCGGTTACCAGCCGACAAGTTATAGCCCCCAAAGTTGTTAGTGGAGGGGGAATCACATGGGTAAATTTAAATTGGCTACTGTCGGTAGCGGGATTCGAACTGAGGATCTCACAATTCACAGTCCAATACGTTACCACTGAGCTATTTTTTACCCATTAATTTAGTGTATCCAACTCGACAAGATAATTGTATACAAAGAAAACAATTGACGGTCGTTCCAAATTAATTATTAACATTTTAATTTAACTATCCTTCCTGAGACTTTTAATTTGATACCAAACTCGGTAGGATTTAAGTAACTTGTATAAAAAACAATTGACGATCGTTCCAAATTAATTAGTAACATGTTAATTTAACTGTCCTCCCTGAGACTTTTAATTTGATACCAAACTCGATAGGGTTCAAACAGTTTGTATAAAAAACAATTGACGATCAACAAAAAAAAATTTTTGACATTTGAGGTCAAATCTGCTTTCTGAGATCTTTCATTTGATTCCAAACTCGATAGGGTTTATTCAATATTCATATTTCAAAATGTATTATTAATTATATAATTATTTTTCTCATAACCGGAAAAAGATTGCAAATAATATTGCTAACATCTTTTATTTGAAACTTTTTACTTTCTTATACAAAGTATAAGGAAGTATTGGAATCATGAAAAAAATCACTGACGAGATTTTTGCTGAAATACATATTTTGACGTCCACTGAATCCGTTAAGACCAATTTCTCAATGATGTCTGTGTGTGAGGATGGATGGATGTGCGTAATATCTCATGAAAAAATAGAATCAGCTTTGAAAAAAAGTTTCAAATGAAAGATGTTGGCAAGAATATTTGGAATATAAAATGTTATTTGTACTTTTCTTGTACATGCTTCTAACTTTGATAAAAACTAAATTATATATTTAATAATATATTCCAGTAATCTTAGTTACACTGGGAACAAAACCTAAAATATTTTTAACATCTATGTGTCAAACGTGTCAAATAATTGTGAAGTGTGAAGTGCTAAAAATATGTATCGTTTTAAATATTATAAAAGCAATATTTGTATTATTAGATACAAAGTTTTAAAGACTAGATATTAATTAATATTTTAAATTAAAATCATAGCTGAAAACACAAAATTAAACAGGTATAATATCTATATGTCAAATAATTGTCATAATAGTTGTACGCAAGGAACAAGTCATACATATTCAGTTGGTTTTATTTGTATAAGAAAGTAATGTGGTGCCCACACCAAATTTTTAATATATATTGTTTTGTGTGTCAAAAACTACCTCAGTTTTTGACATACCCATCCATCTACCCATCCACACAGACATAATTGACAATCATCAAAAAGGAATCAAAGGACTTTAATACATATATTTTCCTGAAAATTTTAAAATTATTTTTTTCATGATTGCTATATTTAAACTACATGTTTATCTAGTAAATGATTAGTACGCTATTAATTGCAGGGCTGTTGATTAGTTTATTTGCAAGTCGCGGCCGAAGAGGGGATAATTAGTCGACACACTACACCGTGGACTACTAATGAACACAAGTTTTAATTACAAGCAACACTTTACACGAAGTAGCCAACATCCTGACGAAGAAGAGAGTATGTGAAATAATTTGTATGTTTGATTGACACCGTGTGTGGTGGTCCATATAAGAAACACAATACTGAAACATTAATTAATTTTCTTTAAACAAAATTCAATTTCACGGCTGGTGACATGAATGTCCGCAGTGTCAAAGTGTCTGCCATTTTTGGAAACCAATGAAAATGTCAAGAACTCTAAAGCAATCGCATAATTTCTCTACACACTTACAGCCCGTCGACATTAATTTAATAACACAATATCTCGGTAAAGAAACACTTAATGAAAGGCGGTTTAATGACTCCGGAATCATCAGAAGTGTAATTAATTTTTTGCCGTCATCCCAATTACAAAATCAAATGAACAAATGTTATTTACATTGAAGAATGGGCTGCGGAGTGATAAAAACTATCTTTAATCATAACCGAAACATTTTTGATTTGTTCCGCGGTTGAAAAAAATAGTGCCGCAAGCTAGATGAACTTCATGCATTCATTACAAGCTTGAAAGAGGCTTACGCCGATTATAAAATGCAGATAAGAACAGAAAAAACAGGAAACTAATAAGTGGATTTATTAACACTTGTTACTTTAATAAACTTTGCAATAAACTACTACACATAGTAGAGACACTTCAAATATTTATGATCCCAATATTTCAGTGGTGCGCTACTGACAAAATGGCCTTTCAAAGTCAGCTGAAAAGCTGATATCCTAATAACCAAAGATAACAAAAATAGTTATTTATGTATCAAGGCAGTGAAGTTCAATTTTTAATCATTATTTGCCGAGGAAAATAAACCATGTGAGTGATAAAAAGGAACTTCAGTGTCGAGGTGCATATTCAGTTTTATTTGAAATCTAAAATTCGAAAAAACTGTAAAAAAATTACAATATAGGTTAAGTTTATACATCTGTCAGTTGTCAACTGACAGTCAGTGTTGCCAACCTCGACAAGTGAATAACACTCAAAATTATGTGTTTTGTCCTCAATTTCATCATCGGAATTAATTAGTTAATTCTTCTTGCACATTTTGTATCATGTTACTTCCAAATTTACTATAGTACGTCAATATATATGCCAAAATTATCCTAACTGTACAATAATTATTTAACGGTTGACAACACTGGATTGCTCAAAATCGACGTATAATGGGTGACTTTAGTGACAATTTTTGAGCACTTTAGTGCCGATTTCAAATAAACAATATAGTCTATTGGTTGTATCAATCAAATATCACACCACAGTATTTCTTTCATGTCAAGTTCATAAAAGGAGTGCAAAACAGAGAGCAATAGTTATTTGTCAAACTAGAGTTTGCTTCATGTGTGTGTCAACGAATGAGGCAATTCGAGCGAGAGTAGAAGAATCGCTCTCTTCTCGTGTTAGACACAACATTATTTTTTCACATATGTCTAATAGTGTATAAATATATGAGGGATTATGATAGTATTTACGAAGATGAAAATTGTGTCACGAGTCGAAGGATTTCTGGCTCTGTGATTGGTCGAGAAGAGTGAATTATGAATCATAATTCATCGAAAATATTGAGATAATGGGGATATATTTATACAGAAGTAGAAAAAAAAATTCAATACACTTTGACAACACAATATACAAGTGATACGTCGAAAGTTAGGTTATCAGACACAAGATGAGTGTTACAGTGTTGCCAATGAATCAGTCATAAATCTAAATGAAAGTTGTCAAATTGCAATTTAATCTAAAAATAAAAAAACATGACAATTGAAAGATAATTTAAAGTATTTATATCACTAAAATAAGGATTTTTCAATAAAATTAAGAATTTATTTATAATTTTTACAATATATTTGTTTGTAAATAACATTCATATTGGTAACACTTCTATATTTTCCTCTCTAAAGAGGAAAACATTTTCTTCACTATTTAGAGAAAGAAAAGGCGAAGTTTTCACTATCCCTTGGGACTAAGCGAGTATTAAATGCTTCAGATTTTTATTCAATTTGAGCTCATATTAAAATAAAAATCACATTGACATTATTTTGCCCTGATTTTTCTTGCAAACCTAGGGGTGGTTTCCGCCACTCTATGAGGGTAGATTTTGAACATTGCATCAAGACTAATGCAATTACTCACTCTTTCCAAAACTGAACATCGTAAGCTTTTTATGTAAACACTGTATTTTTGAAAGTTTCCTGTTGTATGAGGGGTAGTTTTCACCCGCTCATGGGGGTGATTTTCAATGGAAAATAATGTTAAGTCTGTGTTTATGCATTATATACTTAAATGTATATACAGGATGGTCCATCGGTCTGTATTTTATTTTATGCGATTATTATAAATATTACTGAATTTTTTTTCAGACGAAGTTTGTTTTACATTAAAATGCCCATGTATCTGCAGTATAAGTTTTTCTACTGGATGTTTCATTTTTTGGAAATGATATGCAACTTTATATTTTTAAATGGAACACCCTATATATTTTTGCAAAATTTTAAAGATCTTTTGTTTCTCTTTAAAATAGTTCTTACTTATTACAGTCCTAAAATCATCAATACAGAAAATATTCACGTTTTTATTAATGAAGAATCACATACAGAAAGTTTACCATGAAATTAAAAACAATAAATAAATTTATCAAAAATGTTCGAATTGAACATGAATTCAATAAACTAAATAAAATATAACAAAAAATGTTGTTAAACTAAGTGAAAATAGTAAATTATTAAAGATCTGACAGCAACTAATCTGATTGTTTAAACATTCACACACAATTTTATGGCATAGTTTCTGTGCGATTATTGAATCATAAGTACATGAATAGTTTCTGTACTGATCTTTTAGGACTGTAGTGAATAAGAACTTATTTAAAGAGAAACATAAGATCTTTAAAATTTTGTAAAAATATTTTGGGTGTTCAATTTAAAAATAGTAAGTTGCATACTATTGTACGAAAATGGAGCACCCGGTAGAAAAACTTATACTGTAAATACATGGGCATTTTAATGTAAAATAAACTTTGCCTGAAAAAATTTTCAGTAATATTTATAATAATCGCATAAAATAAAAAATACAGACCGATGGACCACCCTGTATATTTAGTAGAGAGTTAAATTATTTTTACCCTGTTGACGTTTTATAGCGCTAGGGGTTGATTTTGGGGGTGTACAATTTTCTTGACCTCGGATTTGGATTCAGCATCAAAAATTACTTAGAAATATATAGTTGTGTGAATAGGAATGAGGCTGTGTTAAAATGATTTTTGGTTCGCCCTGTATTTCTGTTACTTTGAATTGTGAGCATTATTTAGTAAGACTGCACTCGTAAGGCTAATATATAATTAAAGGCAATTTGAATATTAATTAGATGTCTTAATTTTAACCTTGACAAGTATGTAATTTGGGTCAATTTTAATTACAGTGTACCATCTACAAGTTACGAATGTTTGAAGCATTGCTTTATCTTGAACTGGCCACGCAATGTGCACATCACTTGCCGCTGTGTTTTTTGTTTAAACGCACATCATAGTAGAGACAGACATTGCGAGTTGTTAATAAGCTATGTTGAAATGTTTGCCAAGCATAATTGTTACACTGAAATATAGTTGAACTGAAACTTGCGTATCTCATTTGAATTTGTACGTCAGTGGTTGTACGTTCCAGTACAACAACATATCAATGATTTCATCTCGATTTCAAGGCGTTCGGCAGCGAATTCAAAGGCAATCATCATAACGGCAGCTCCGACTGCCAAATTGGCAACTACCGTTGCTCGTGTGAGTGTACCGGGTACCTACAGCGCGGCAGCTACCGTGTCGGTAATGAAGATCCCAGTGTTTTCAATCCGGACGTGCCGGAGGAACTGTGCTATTAGCCGAGCCGAATAATCCAAATAAACATGTATTTTCTCACGCCGAGTGAGACTGGCTTATTATAGAAGATTGCTACTTACGTATCAACAATTTGCTGTATTGATTGTATTGAGCAGACGGAGGTTGGAGGAGGTCTTACCTGAAACAGACACACACCATTAGCCATGAAATCAGTTGAAAAGCATTTTGAATTTAGAGAAAAACTAACGGAACTTTCCATTGTTGTAATCAAATATTCATTGTAGTATTGAAATTTTCATTGTTGTAATCATATTTTCATTTCAATACATAATCTATCAAATGTTAACTTGATTTCTGGAAATTTACCGCTTGGTCTATTGAGTTTTTTTTTTTTGCTACGAAAATTACCACGAATCGAAGAATAGATGGATGGATGAATGGATAGTTGAATAAATGGATGAAAAGATGAATAACTAAATGGATAGATGGACGAATGGAAGGATACTTTTATGACTGAACAATTCAATAGATGGATAGTTGAAGGGTTGCATGATGAGTAGATAATTAAATGGATGGATGGAAAAATGAATGAATCAATGAATGGATAGATGGATGGATGTGTGTATGTAGGTTATGAATAACTCATGAACGGGAAAAGGTAGAGCAATCAAACTTCATAATTATAAGTTTCATGATAATAGCAAAATTTCCATTGTTGTAATCACATTTTGGTTGTTGTAATCAATTTTCCATTATTATAGTCAAATTTTCTTTATTATAATCATATTTTCATTGAGTTTATTGTTATATGACAATGATAAAACACATTTTCATTGTTGTAATCAAATTTTCATTGTCATAATCATATTTTGATTGTTGTAATCAAATTTTCTTTGTTATAATCATATTTTCATTGAGTTAATTGTTTTATGACAAAGGAAAAACACATTTTCATTGTTGTAATCAAAATCCATTGTTATAATCACACTTTCATTGTTGTAATCAAATTTCCATTGTTATAATCAAATTTTGATTGTTGTAATCAAATTTGCATTGTTGTTATCATATTTTCATTGAGATTATTATGGTAGCAATTGTAAAACCGGAAGTAGAAGTTTACTTGACACACAAAATAATATATTCAATTTATTTTGAATATCAAATTAGCAAATAATAAATAATAGATATTATTGAGTAATTAAAATGATATTTGAAATTAATTTATAATATGTAGGTGTGTCCAGTTTCGAAAAAAATTATTTTTGGACTGTCGTCAATCATCAATAATTGTTTTTAGCACAAGTTATTTAAATCCTATCAAGTTTGGTATCAATTAAAGGTGTCACAAAGGAGAGTTAAATTAAAATGCCAAAATTTAATTTGGAACGATCGTTAATTGTTTTTTTACAATAGTTATTTAAATATTTTCGAGTTTATTGTCAAATTAAAGATCTCTTGGAGGAGAACTACACTGAAACATCAAACTTAATTATGTTTTTTGATGTAAAATAATTAGTGCGTCCTTCGATTCACCACCCAGTATATCAATCAAAATAAAATTGTATTTTGGTAAATAACGTGATTATACTTTGTGTAAGTACGATTGGGTGTCGTGTTAAAAGTGTCCGCGTTAGTGTGTCAGCGTGACAGGTGTCCGAGGCGAGCGTGCGCGTGTTCGTGTCCGTGTCGCGTGTCCACCACCGCCGCTAGAACACTTGATTAGAAAGTTCAAATGTTTATACAATTAAGAGCATTAACAGTACATAAATTATGAATGTAAGTCGTTGTATAACACACGGCCACAACATGTTTATGGCTGGATATTAGCAATAATATAAACCACCTACATACTGCACAAGTGTGTATTTCAAAGCACCGGCTCACTACTTTCAAACAGCCATGTCGATGCTTGATGGCTGATGGCTGACGGACACATTGAAAAACATTCGTGTTTTGTGCGGGAAGATAAAATCGACTTGTTTCTATTTAGACATTAGAATATTGAGTTTGACGTTGACGGAAAAAAATTGCTCCTACTTTTTGTGCGCGGAATATTAATGAAATGCTGTCTAGAAGATCATGATATTCCTACACTAATTTGTTATTTGGTGACAATACACAAGCAAAGTATATCTGTGCAATCTCATAGTATTTCTACGACAAATATGTGAAAATACAGATGCAAGACTATAGGTACATTTGAAAGAGTGAATCTTAATCCTGGAATGCTACAGTGGGGTCTAAAAAAACTCACGATTTTTATCTAATTTTCTAAATGCTACCTCGTTGTTAATTCAGTTTCTATAACACTGTTTTGGAAACTACGCATTACACAACTAAAAATTGTATTGGAACAGCTATCATTCCATACGCCGCGTATGGAATAAATTCGACGAATCAAAGCCGTATATTAGCGCGATATATGAAGTATCTTAGTTCGGTAGCTATGGTTACATCTCATTGTTTAAATTTCATTTTAGTTTGACGTTTCAACAGTTTTGTATTCGTATTTTTTTTTGTATAACTTCAAAAATCTTGTTATAGAAAGTATAGTCTACATTTTACAACATGTAACAGAATGGCATATCCCACACTCGCAAACCTTTGCCTTCGTCTTCGGCTCGGACTACAAACTTTTTGCTCATGTGGAATATTTGCCATTTCCCTTACTTGTTGTAGAATATACTATTCTCTAATCCTAAACAAATATTCAATATTTTAAACCCCTTTGTGTTTGTTCTCATAGTCCAAAATGAAAAAACTAAGTTTTCATAAAATGCTGTGTTTTGAATAAAATATATGGTTCAGAAAAGTTATTAACTGTTTAAAGTTTTTCTAATCCATAGGTAAAATTTCTAAAAAATTACATCCGGTTATAGGAAAGTAGTTTTTCTTAGGTTTCCCAGACATCAGTGTGACGTTTATGTAATTGTGAAATAAGTGATTATTTAGTCTAGATCTAGAGTACCACGAGCTCTGTTTTTGGGTGTTTTAAGACATAAGGGAAATGTTTTAGTGCTGTGCAATGTTCTATAATTATTTTATAAATAAATACTTCGAATAGAAAGCTATAAAGAAATATATAACCTACCATTTTTATATAAAGTATTTTTTAAATAAAATAATTATTGCAGAATATTGTACAGCGCTAAAACTACTTCTCTTATGTCTTAAAACACCCAAAAACAGAGTTAATACTAAATTAATAAGACCAACAAAATACATTTTTGAAGAACGTCAAAACTATTACAAAAATCAAAAGTATTTGAATCAAAAATACTGTTTTTTATAGTTCCAGATCTAGACGAAGTCTCGAATTATGTTTACGAATAATTAAATTATTTTTGAACCACAAATTCACAACAAAACTAGGTAATGCGCTCAACGACTATTATACCAGTGTCATACTAACTTAATGTAATCTGACATTTGTCAAGAAGAGATTAATACCGGATATAATCTCTATAATTTTGTTCCCACTACAATTATGACTGGATTAGATTTACGAAATATCAAATTCATTGTTGTAATCACATTTTCATTGTTGTAATCAAATTTCTTTTGATGTACATACATTTCTATTGTTGTAATCAAATTTCCATTGTTGCAATCAAGTTTTCATTGTAATAATCAAATTTCTATTGTAGAAATCAAATTTGCGAAGTAATGAAATCTTGAAAATGCTAAGTGTAGAAAAATGCTATGTTTACGAAATATTTAGATGAATGAAAGGAAACAGAATCCCGAAATAATGAAGCTAGACCAACACGCTAAAGGATAAATCAAAACATGGAATTAAAAAGTAAAAGAAGCTGTAAAGCATAACGGAAAGGAATAAAGGTATTGGATTAAGTGAAGCAAAGTAAAAATTTTGAATGAATGAATCAAAATCTTGACAACAAGTATTCATTACACACCCAAACGTCAGTAATTCCCTAATAAAACTGAACATAACTCTGCAAATGAAGATAAATGTTCATTTTTAGCACTGCTCATTTCGGATAAGTTTACGAGTGCACGTTATGATCACTTGAAGCAGTTGGTTCATTTCCCGCGAGTTCGGCGTCGTTAATAACGTGCAAACAGCCGCTTAACCTCTCGAAGAGCGCGTATCTCATCACAGAGTGAAACTCGTAAAGCGCACAGTTTTCGTTCGCGTTTGTGTCGATATATCACATGTCTGCAACAAGTTTATGAGGCAGTAAATTGTAAAGACAAAGGTTATTGTGCAATTTATAAAACAAGCTGCTGTTTAATAAGAAAGATGTTTGGTAGAATCAAACGGTAACAAATTTTATATTAAATTTCACACGTTTTAATGTTTAGTGGTAGTAATATTTCTCAACTTATTCAATAGTTATATCACGAGTGCTAAGAATTTAATCGATTAAGTTTGACATGTCTAGCTTATGCAAAAAATTTTGCTTAAAAAGTGTTTGAGTACATAATAATTTGATTATCTTACATTATTATGTACGATAACACTTTTTTAAAAGCAAAATTTGTAAATAAGCTAGACATCAAATTTAATCGATTCAATTCTTTAGTACGAGGGGTATATGTCAAGATTATTTCATGAATTCATAGCATAAACTTTAATGCTTGCCGAAGAAATTTTACTAAAATGTTGATTTTGACACATTTTCACATAAATAAATCGGTACACTCATAAGCAAAAAGCACCATAAAATTATGTTGTTATATTGTAACTATAGCAAATTGATTGTTTTTCTTTTTACTTGTCAAATAAATGTCAAAAATTTGTAAATAAAAATAGCTTGAATTGAATAATTCAGCATGTTTAAAGACATAGAATACCAGTAAAGGTAAAGAACATGTAAGTATTTTGCTTCTGCAACTAATTATCCGGCTAAATATGCCTTCAAAATGTTCATAATTTGCATATAAAAGCTAGTTTCAATTTAATCGCGAATAAACAGCATCATTTATCTAAAATGCACAACAATGGAAAATGAGACATTCTGATTGGTCAAATTTGTAATGAGTGAAATAATCATAACAAAATAATATACGTTTGGTCATAAAAGGAGTATTTAAAATGTATCAATGTACACTTCCAATGCCTGGGACCCGAATCATAAAATAAATATAAATCTGGATTTAATTACCATCGCCCGGTGAAGTAAATTAAAACTTTCAAGATTTTATGTTCTGAATCTGAGCGAAGTGGTGGGTTGGCGGGTGTCGCGGGGCGAGGGGGGTGGACAGCGGCGGATCACAAAGGGGCTAAATTAAAATCGCACAATTTGCCAACCATTATCGCTCAATGCACCGCTTGTACTATAATCGAATAATCAACAGTCGCCGTGGTTGTTTTGTGAGGTTGTATTGCAGCGAGCTCACCAGATATTTATGTGGGTATATTATAAAATACGTTCCTTATCTCCTATGTTAATTATGTTATGGTGCGTAATTGCAGTGTATTCTTATTTATATTTTTATTGCTTGGGTATATCGATTCGATGTTTTTAAGTTTATAGGGAATATACACGACTTCGGGACGTGTAAGTTTATGTACTTTAATGTTAGATCCTTTTCCAATATCGAAACCATGGTTTACCGCTTTTTGTGAAATGATTAACTGCTGTTTCTTCGCATTTTGTTGTACTCAATATCATAAAACCATATTTGATTTTGATGACTGACTGTTTTGTGGAATATGATGTTAGGTATTTTGTGATGCATGCAGACTAATTGAAGATCTGTATCTGATTACACATGCATTAGAATTTATCTTAAACAATTATGTCATTTTCATGAAAACATATATTTTGAGATCCCCTGATTCCGTTTTTATTATTTTCTCAATGAAATCTGTGTAAATGACTGGAAGAATGGATAAATGGAAATGAAATTAATATACGAATGGATATATAAGTAAATGACTATTTCAATAGCTGAAGGGATGAATGGACGAATGGATAGATAGTTAAATATTTAGATGAACGAATGGATAAATGATTGAATAAAAGAATGGATGCGTAGTTGACTGAATAACTAGTTGAATGGATGAATGGACATATGGATGAAGGTATGAATGGATGAATAAACAAATGGATATATAGTTGAATGTTTAAGTGGTCGAATGGATGGATGGATGAATAAATAAATTGATGTAAAATTGAGCGAATGGCTAGTTGAATGGATGGATAGATAGTTGAATATATGGTTGGGGTTGGATGAATGCATGGATGAATAGTGGAATGGGTGGGTGGATGAATAACTAAAAGAATGGATGGATGTATGGATGTATGAATGGGTGAATGGGCAAGTGGATTATGAATGGATGTTAATAAACTTCAAAATTATAAGTTTGAATTGGTTTTGGTAGCAAATGCAAAACAGGAAGTGGAATATTGAATATGAAAATAGCTGCGAAAAAATATTTCCATAGTTGATGATTTTGAAACGAATCTTCAACGATCGTCAATTGTTTTCATAAGAGTTATTAGAATTTGAATGTACGAATGGATGGATGAATGGAACAGTTGAATGTATGCATGAGTAAAAGGATGGATAGATGAATAGTTGACTGGATGGATGGATGTTAATAACAAAACTTCGTAATAAATTTTAGTAACAATTGTAAAACAGGAATAAAATATTGAATATGAAATTAGCTGCGAAGAAAAAAGTTTCAAACAATAGGTACCCAGATGTTGATTTTGAAACCAATTTTCAACTATCGTCAATTGTTTTCATAATAGTTATTAGAATTATTTCTTGTTTGGTATCAAATTGAAACTATCTGAAAGGTTAATTTATATTATTATTATCAAATTATTTTTCGAGATATAGTAAATAATTATAGTTGCTATAAAAATAAGCATATAGATAAATGAATCATTTATTCTATATTTATAAAAGTTCTATGGTCATATATGCCGCCTCATGAATGGACGATAATGAATTTGTGTAAGCACAAACGATAATGCTTTTCAGTGGGATTCGAAGCCACGACCTCTGGCATGTCAGGCTAGTGACTTATAAATAATATTTAATATGAATTGTTGGTTTTTCCGAAACTTCAACGTGACCTAATATCCCCAGACAAGCCGTAAACAAGCACACACACAAATCATAAGTAAATGAATTTCACAAGTGCTGATGTCATAGGCGGCAGCATGTGATTGGCGATGGTGGTGCCGGCGCGCCATCCCATTGGCTGCGGTGGGTATGCGAAGGGCGCCAACATCAACCTACCCACAGTTGCCCCAATTTCTCCAGCGCACAGCGTTACACATTATGTGCTGAAGTCATTACTCACGAATATAATATATTAATTTGGTTTGTTCGTCTTCCAAGTCACCTCTTGGTAGGATTGTAAGTGAAGTAATTGGTTGGTGTGTAATGTCTTAAGTATTTGAATAATTCCATGTATGAAATAGTTCAGTAACACACGTGTAACATACGCTAGATACGAGATAGCAGCGAATGCGGTGCTGAACTGAAGATTTATGTTGGTGTGTGTATGTAGATGTGAAGTTAGTTACGAGCGCCCGTGTGCCCAGCCCAGCATTACACACTTCATACGGATGAAGCTGGTGAATTGTTGGATGTTGGATGTTGGTACTACTTGTGTGTGTGATTTAATTTCTGAGTAAATGGGTTATGTGGATTAGGGAAAATGTCGAATAACTAAAATCCGGCGCAGATACATTTTTATGAATTTAAACATTTATTTTATTATATAATAAAACATAATTATTATGATGTTTAAAAACACTAACTACTATACAATATAGACAAAAAATCTGATGTGGCCAGCACATAACCTCCCGCCCAATACTACTCTTAAACGGTACAAAATAGTATTTAATGATACAGAAACATACCTTCTTATTTGTTTCTTTTCTATTTATATTTGGGAAATATAATTTTATTTAGTATATTTATTTAATTTTCTAACATATATTTCACTAAGAAAATAGCTTCACAATCACAATGACATGTGTCACATTCCGTAAAACATTGAAAAATTTTAAATGTTTTCATGGTGTACAAGGAATGCAAGATTTGTAAAATCTAATTTCTTTATATTTTATTATCTCTAAATCTAATGAAAATTTATGAAATTAGTGTAATCAAAATACATGTAAAATTAAATATTCTTCAATTTTTAAAATAACATAAATTGTTGAAAAAGGAAATTTAACCGTGTTTTTCACGAAAATCTGTCAAGGGCTTCAAGTAAACTGCTACTTCCGGTTAACCTATTTTATCCAAAATCTAATCAGCTGTTCATTTAAATATAAGAAGCATTAATTCATAAAATTGTATTTTTACCTCCTCATTTGAGTTATGCGAGACGAAAAAATTGCCACAGACAACACACACACACACATACATACATACATACATACATACATACATACATACATCATCGCGAAAATAGTAAAATCGTATTGTAGGGACCCTAAAACGTGCTTATTCATTGAAAACTCACTACCCAATTTTTTGACCAAAAACAATACCTCCCTCACCTAGAGGTAGGCGGGAGGTAAAAAGTGTCATATAATTGTAACTAACATTATTATCAATCAATCAATAAACTACGACTTCCGGTTGATTCATAGCTCCTAAAATCTAATCAGCTTGTACCATAATTGCATAATTTTGAGTTATATAGACGATAAAATCGTCACACAGACAGACAGACGTCATCGTGAAAGTAACTACTGAAATTGTATTCTCGGAACCCTAAAACGTGCATGTCTATTGAAAACTCACTATCGAAAATTTTGACTCGTCACAATACCTCCCTTTAAATGTGATATACACAATAAATATTTTTCGTTTTTGTTTAATTTTCCATGTTCGTGTTTCGTGTTTTAATTTGATTGATATATCGTGAAATATTAATATTTAGGTAACCAAATGGGCCTTACTGCATGCATTTTTAAATTCTGCACATCTTTTGTATTTACACTTTTGCTGTAAAGTGAATAAATCAAAATTTACAGCCATACAAAAAAATAGCATTGAAATCCCTAAATACATCACGTTATATCCCACTCAGTGGGGTAGCATGAACTCAGTAAAACAATCAACCAACAATCAATCTCCTCCAAACATTCCACCATTTTCGCCTCGTCCACATTCATACATACACATTCCTCTCAAATCTCTCATTTCCACAGCAGTTATTCGCCGTTCATGCTTCTTCATCCACACCCAACATTCAGATCCATACATCAATGTAGACACTAAATTTAGAATAGGATAGATATGCAGCATAATACTTTGAAGAGATCTTTAAACCTCAAATATCTTAACCCTCTATTGCATACTGTTCTCGAACGGGAACATAAAATTAAAAAAATTTCTTTTCTTTTCTTATGCAGTTTACATTCATGGCAATCATGTTGTAACATTTGGGAACATTATATACACTTTGTCAATTGCCAATTAGGTCATTCCTCCCAATTTGACCAACATAAAAAAATTTTTAATTGGAAAAAGGATAATTACAGAAACTGAGATGTAAAATGTAAAATTTGAAGAAAGCTGCTGATTACCTGCTGATAAATTACAGCTAAATACACCTTTACAAAATTTCCAAAAATTTTTTTTATCTGATGTTTTCCTAGAAGAGGTTGTTTATCAAACAATTTAGTATAGTACGCGAAGACGACCCAATAGACCAAAGTTCTATTGTAAGTTGAATTTGTTCATAATGTTCCCAATAGTGAACAAAAGTTAAAATTTTTTTTTTTTATTTTTAGAAAAAAATTTATGTAACACACTTATTTTAAATATATTAATATTTCTTTTGTAAAAAATAATGTTTTTGAGCCCTAATTTAAAAAAATAATAATTCATGCAATAGGGGGTTAATAATTAATAATATTTGTAAACTTCTGTTATAATATCTAATGCAATGTTTTTTGGGACTAGTTATAATATAAATTATAAATAACTTATTTGTCATTTTGTTCAAGTTCACATTATAAATTGTTAATTACAAATTACAACAGAGTGATCTGCTCGTTGATTGAGTAAATTTGTAATTATAATGATGTGAAGGGAATGAAGACGATGTCGCAGCGTTTACCATGATCGTGTTTTGTTTTTTTCACCGGTTGAGATGTTCATTTGCTATTGCGTTGCGTTGTAGAATTATCACACTTACATTCCTTTAGAGTTTTGAAAGTTTTTCCAAGGTTCCCAAGACGTGTTTCCAAGAAGAGTACAGAGTTTTTAACTCGACTTCTTTTGAAAACTTTTAACAGTTCTTACATTGAAATATAGAGCAATTACTCAGAAATATACTTTAATTAAATATTGAAAAATGTTGGATTTCTGTTTTTCGATTTATGTAATACTTTTAACAGCTATATTGGTACCCCTTATTATTTTTTTGTACATATAACATAACGAAAATATGTTAAGTATGTTTTGAACTATTTCTCAACGATGTCTGTGTGGATGGATGGGTTTGAGACTTACAAGAAAATAAATTCATCGTCACATAATTCGATTAATCTAAATGAATTGGGAGCAATTTCGTTCACAAACTCGCTTCAGAATTTATCGTCAAGTCCTCAGGACTTGTCCATATCTTCTCGGTGGGTCTCATAAGCTGGCTCAGCCATTATAGCTCACCACAAAAAAAAACATATAGAAATTTAGAACTAATTAATTGCTATTTAATTACGCTAATTTTAATTTAATTGCGCCATTTTTTTAAAAATGACAGTGTGTGAGCTAGCAAAAACCGTAAGCCAGCTCACCAACGTATCTTATAACTATATAACTAGTATATCACATATAGAAATTTAGAACTAATTAATTGCTATTTAATTACGCTAATTTTAATTTAATTGCGCCATTTTTTTAAAAATGACAGTGTGTGAGCTAGCAAAAACCGTAAGCCAGCTCACCAACGTATCTTATAACTATATAACTAGTATATCACATATAGAAATTTAGAACTAATTAATTGCTATTTAATTACGCTAATTTTAATTTAATTGCGCCATTTTTTAAAAAATTACAGTGTGTGAGCTAGCAAAAACCGTAAGCCAGCTCACCAACGTATCTTATAACTATATAACTAGTATATCACATATAGAAATTTAGAACTAATTAATTGCTATTTAATTACGCTAATTTTAATTTAATTGCGCCATTTTTTTAAAAATTACAGTGTGTGAGCTAGCAAACACCGTAAGCCATCGCACCAACGTATCTTATAACTATATAACTAGTATTTCATAATAAGTTAGCAGAAGAATTAATTGCTAATTAGTTGTTTTTATTTCATACGCATTGAAGCAATTTTTTAAAGAATTTATTTACAAAACCCGCAAAAAGTTAAATTCCACTCAGCTTACCAAACTTGCTCTCCGAATTAAACTGCTCAAAGATAATTAAACCCCATAGATATTAAAATAAATAATCATCTTTAGACGAATGTTCACTGAGTAATTTAAGATGTAAAACTTTCATATCGATTGAAATCATGTCACACGGTGCTCAGCTGAAAATGGCCATTTTCTGGCATATTAATCCTTGTTAAATAAATAATTGGAAACAAATTGCAATTTTAACAATAGATATGTATTCAGGATATAAAAGACTATATTTGTGCCTAATTTGAGAATGTTCCGTTCAGTAGGGTCCGTTAAGCCAGTACAACCATTGTAGCACAATCAAACAAAACCTATCAGAATATTTAGTACTCATTAATTACTAATTAATTACCAGGGAACAAAATTTATTACTTATTTTTTTAAAAATAAGGAGGGTTGTGCTAGCTTAACCGTTAAGCTAGCACAACTACGCAGAAAATATATATTAATAGCTGTTTACTAATTAATTACTCGATAATTACTGATTAATTATTGAGTAATAATTAATTAATTATTTATAAAATGCCGGCAACGGACTAGGATGCTGTTTTCATTTATCTAACAGCAGCACCATGGGGGAAACTCATCATAATTGCTTTCATACCGAAAGTCTAGTATAGAATGATTTACTCAATCAGAACCAGATGTATTGAATTTTATAATATATTTTATTTTATAATAACTAATATCGCAAAACAGGTTTAGAATTATTAACTCGAGCAAAACTAGTTGTAATAATTTAATTAATATCATAACTTAAGTTTGAAAAAACTTACTCGAGAACAACTAGTTTTAATGAATTTTTAATGGACTAGTAATATAAATAATATCGTATCCCATGTTTAGAATTAATTACTCCAGCACAACTAGCTCTAATGAATTCTATAATGAACTAGTAATATAAATAATATCATATCTCATATTTAGAATTAATTACTCCAGCACAACTACTTCAAATGAATTCTATAATGAACTAGTAATATAAATAATATCATATCTCATGTTTAGAATTAATTACTCCAGCACAACTAGCTCTAATGAATTCTATAAAGAACTAGTAATATAAATAATATCATATCGAATCTTCCGTCCAGAATTTAATATTCCGAAGCAAAAAATCAACGAAGCGAAAAACTATGTAGATGAAAGTACTTACAATGTTATTCTGGATACAACCATTTCGCACTTTGTATCGAAAAAGCATAATCGAAATCACATGTTACCGCCATATTTTCGTCTCTTTCTGAAATAACTAGCAACCTGCCATGTTGTTTTTCTGAACGAAGCCACTTGGCCGCAAGCGCAGTTGTATCGGCACGGTGCCGCGCCGTAGTTTTCGCGTTTTAGTGACTTTTGTTTATTATTTATTATATTGTATATTAAAATTTATACTTGCGAATGTATTGTCATCTGTACTCATTATAAAAGTTTGTTAAAGCTTATACAGAAACGGTATTCCAACTAGTTATGCTGGTGTAATTAATTCTTAACATGAGTTATGATATTATTTATATTACTAGTTCATTATAAAATTCATTTGAAGTAGTTGTGCTGGAGTAATTAATTCTAAACATGAGATATGATATTATTTATATTACTAGTTCATTATATAATTCATTAGAGCTAGTTGTGCTGGAGTAATTAATTCTAAACATGAGATATGATATTATTTATATTACTAGTTCATTATAGAATTCATTTGAAGTAGTTGTGCTGGAGTAATTAATTCTAAACATGAGATATGATATTATTTATATTACTAGTTCATTATATAATTCATTAGAGCTAGTTGTGCTGGAGTAATTAATTCTAAACATGAGATATGATATTATTTATATTACTAGTTCATTATAGAATTCATTTGAAGTAGTTGTGCTGGAGTAATTAATTCTAAATATGAGATATGATATTATTTATATTACTAGTTCATTATATAATTCATTAGAGCTAGTTGTGCTGGAGTAATTAATTCTAAACATGAGATATGATATTATTTATATTACTAGTTCATTATAGAATTCATTAGAGCTAGTTGTGCTGGAGTAATTAATTCTAAACATGAGATATGATATTATTTATATTACTAGTTCATTATAGAATTCATTTGAAGTAGTTGTGCTGGAGTAATTAATTCTAAACATGAGATATGATATTATTTATATTACTAGTTCATTATAGAATTCATTTGAAGTAGTTGTGCTGGAGTAATTAATTCTAAATAT
Source organism: Poecilus cupreus (assembly GCA_963942605.1). Taxonomy (NCBI): domain Eukaryota; kingdom Metazoa; phylum Arthropoda; class Insecta; order Coleoptera; family Carabidae; genus Poecilus; species Poecilus cupreus. Next base: position 7,284,053 of record OZ012729.1, read on the forward strand.
GAGATATGATATTATTTATATTACTAGTTCATTATAGAATTCATTAGAGCTAGTTGTGCTGGAGTAATTAATTCTAAACATGGGATACGATATTATTTATATTACTAGTCCATTAAAAATTCATTAAAACTAGTTGTTCTCGAGTAAGTTTTTTCAAACTTAAGTTATGATATTAATTAAATTATTACAACTAGTTTTGCTCGAGTTAATAATTCTAAACCTGTTTTACGATATTAGTTATTATAAAATAAAATATATTATAAAATTCAATACATCTGGTTCTGATTGAGTAAATCATTCTATACTAGACTTTCGGTATGAAAGCAATTATGATGTGTTTCCCCCATGGTGCTGCTGTTAGATAAATGAAAACAGCATCCTAGTCCGTTGCCGGCATTTTATAAATAATTAATTAATTATTACTCAATAATTAATCAGTAATTATCGAGTAATTAATTAGTAAACAGCTATTAATATATATTTTCTGCGTAGTTGTGCTAGCTTAACGGTTAAGCTAGCACAACCCTCCTTATTTTTAAAAAAATAAGTAATAAATTTTGTTCCCTGGTAATTAATTAGTAATTAATGAGTACTAAATATTCTGATAGGTTTTGTTTGATTGTGCTACAATGGTTGTACTGGCTTAACGGACCCTACTGAACGGAACATTCTCAAATTAGGCACAAATATAGTCTTTTATATCCTGAATACATATCTATTGTTAAAATTGCAATTTGTTTCCAATTATTTATTTAACAAGGATTAATATGCCAGAAAATGGCCATTTTCAGCTGAGCACCGTGTGACATGATTTCAATCGATATGAAAGTTTTACATCTTAAATTACTCAGTGAACATTCGTCTAAAGATGATTATTTATTTTAATATCTATGGGGTTTAATTATCTTTGAGCAGTTTAATTCGGAGAGCAAGTTTGGTAAGCTGAGTGGAATTTAACTTTTTGCGGGTTTTGTAAATAAATTCTTTAAAAAATTGCTTCAATGCGTATGAAATAAAAACAACTAATTAGCAATTAATTCTTCTGCTAACTTATTATGAAATACTAGTTATATAGTTATAAGATACGTTGGTGCGATGGCTTACGGTGTTTGCTAGCTCACACACTGTAATTTTAAAAAAAATGGCGCAATTAAATTAAAATTAGCGTAATTAAATAGCAATTAATTAGTTCTAAATTTCTATATGTGATATACTAGTTATATAGTTATAAGATACGTTGGTGAGCTGGCTTACGGTTTTTGCTAGCTCACACACTGTAATTTTTTAAAAAATGGCGCAATTAAATTAAAATTAGCGTAATTAAATAGCAATTAATTAGTTCTAAATTTCTATATGTGATATACTAGTTATATAGTTATAAGATACGTTGGTGAGCTGGCTTACGGTTTTTGCTAGCTCACACACTGTCATTTTTAAAAAAATGGCGCAATTAAATTAAAATTAGCGTAATTAAATAGCAATTAATTAGTTCTAAATTTCTATATGTTTTTTTTGTGGTGAGCTATAATGGCTGAGCCAGCTTATAAGACCTCTTCTCGGTGTTAACCTACAGCTCAACCAATGAGTAGAACCCGTGTGATTTATTTGCCGCCACCTCACACACAACGTGTTATTACTAAAAATTATTGCTTCGGTCAGTTCGGCTAAAAGTTATCGCTTTCTGTAATTAGATCACCTGAATTTGGTATTGAGGCTTGGACAGGTAACGCGATATGTATGTAGTTATGTTATACAGGATGGTTTATAACGTACGGAAAAGATTTAAAGTGTAGGACCCAAAATAATGTCTTTTCTTTAATAAAGTTTTGGCAAAAACTCAATAATGATTATTTTTTTACGTTTCTTTAAATCAATGAAATGCTTTATTGTATGTCACGTGTCTGCGTTTTAACCAATCCTGTCATTATTATACTGAGAATAATGCTCTTGTGATTATTCCCGGGAATTTTCTCTATAGCTTTTCTGTTTTTGTTGACAGATGTCAGATGTCAGATAGTTATCATCAACACAAGTAAAAATGAGTAAAAAAGATAGATTTAGTGACGTGCCTGATGATGAAGTCAAAAAATAATCTAATTAAATATAACTCGAGAGTTCGATAAATTAGACAATAATTCTCCAGTATCTTTCTCAAACTTGTCGCCATTTGACAATAGCCTGACAAGTTTTCGAAAGATCTGTCTAATTATTTTCAATTCACTTTCTTGTTATATTATTACTGAGAATTTGTTACAAATTATACAACAAATAATTATGTTTTAAATAGAAGCTGGGAATACTTTAAAGTTAGTTGAACAATGTTTACTTAGTTAAAAAATTTCATTGTGTTGTGTTATTATAAATATTTCTTGTAAAATTGATATTCAAATGGTTGAGAGCCACTTAAAAACAAAAACCTAACTGAAAAACTATCATGGGTTAATTTTTTTAATGGACTGTTAAAAATGGGGTCATACACTTAAAAAAAAGTTGTTTTTTTACAAATTATAAAAATTTAGATCATTTTAGTCACATATTATTCAATATTTCTTATAATTTTTCAACTTTTCATTCATAATTTCCTTTCTGAAGTTTCGCGGTTGCAAAATCGTGACGTCATCTTGTAATAGAATGCACAGCATGGCAAGGTAAAAGAGGTGTTGATAACAATTAAAAACTTGCTTTTCAGGATTGTAATAATTACTTATTATTATTAAAATGAACATTCCGATAAATTAAATTATTCATTAATTATAAGGTTTTTAGACAAAGAGTTTAGGACGTGTTAAAATAAAAATGCTTTGATGTACTATATGTTGTCGCTTGTCGGTAATGTCGGTAGTCTCATTATCACACCTGTCATCTCAAGTCATATGTTGCAGTTAACAACGATTTTAAAATCAAACTTATGTTTATTATATTTGTTATATTATTTTGCCCAGCTAATATATTTGTAAAAACCTCTCAGTAAATAACAATGACAGATAACAGTCAATTTGACAGTTGGTGTAGTTCCTCGCTCTCCGCAAGAGCGTGTTTCGTACAATTACAAGATGACGTCACAAGCGTAAAATTTGAAATGGGAGCCAATTTCAAAATTCGTATCTTAATAAATGCCTTTTAATATTAAAAATAGTTTCTATATTTATAATTTTACTCAAACTAATAAAAAAAAAAATAAAATGAAAAAAGGTTTATGACCTCATTAACACAGGTAAATTATGTAGTATAGTCCCCTATGTCTGCTAAACAATATCATAAGAAGTGATTGTAATACAGTCGAAGTAAAAATGAATAATGTTTTCGTCTTTATATTTGACAATTCAATGATCACAAATAAATAATAATGAGTATGTTTGGTGCACCTCTGACCCACATACAAAGTAAAACACACCATAAAATGAATAACGCGTTATCAAATCCGCCACGCACACTTGTCATTTCAATATAAAATATGTTAATTGATATAATAAACAATCCGATCCGGCTCACGCCCATGAGACAATGCTTTCTAAGAAAGAGACTCTGATTACAATAGTCGATGGCTCGGCCAATTATCCGCGAGAAGTGCGTTGACATCGAGGCAGCGCAACGCGAAGGAATGGTGCTCATGAAGAGAACGCTGGAAGACGCTTGAGGCACTGACGGATTACTAAGTATTTATCGTTCTGCGTTTCGTTTCCGGTTCCGTATCCGTCAAGCAATGCAATATTATATTTTTATTTAATTGTACAAGTGTAAATTGATTGATTTGAGGAGTTTGATGAATTTATAAGTTTATTTCGTGTTTAAGTGATACTCTGCTTTAAAGCAGATAACTACAACGTTCACTAACGTTGAAAATGCGAGCCGAGGGAGGCAGCTAATTTAGATATTGTTGTACAATGTTTTTACATAGCAACCGCTCAATAAACAAGTGTAAGACAAAGAAGAGTGACCCACAACATCTATCTGTCTCAGGTTCGTTTTACGCTTTCGTAATGGATACAAGTGCGCGTTCCAGTATTACTATATTAAAGTAAAGTAGATTTGTTTGTAATGTGTTACTTTTCAAAAGTTTCCTTTTACAAGATGTGTTTTTCCTCTCTAGGAAGGGAAATATGAAATGTGTTATTTACAAAAAAAAAATTGTAAAAATTATAAATAAATGACTAATTGTATTAATAGTATATTGTGTCATTAGGAGTAAATGTGATACTTTGGGTGCTGAGCATGTAAGTTTGAACGACGAGCGAAGCGAGTCGAACAATTACATGCGAAGCACCCAAAGACACATTTACTCCCAATAACACATGCTATTTTTTCTTCAAACATAGAAATAAAATTATAAATATTATAAAATGCTCAAAACTTCAAAAAAATATTCTGTCTTATCTAGCATTTCAAGTTGCCGTAGAATATGCTGTTTTGTTATTTTTATTTATTTGTTTCATTTTTAACTGTTAAATTATTGAATTACAACCTAACTATTTTTCATAATATTTTACTTTGTCCGCCGCCGGCGTAAATGTGTTGCCAAGGATACACTTTTACGCCGGCGGCGACAATATTGAACTTCTGCTTGTTGAATACAAATACATAACAACGTACTTTTATGACGTTTGAAGAAAAAAATCTTTATTTTAGTGATATACATACTTTAAATTGTCGAACAATTGTCTTATATTTTTCTTTTTCTAGATTCAATGCACCATGTACTTGTATAAACTTTTAAATGGGAATATAGATGATTCATTTAGTCTTGCAAAAATTTCATTTAATGAACCTAGAACTTCTAGGACCAATATTCTTTTCAAACTAAATTTGTTAGAACTAATTCTGAATCCAAATCTCCGATACGTCAACTATGTTCCATATTTAATAATATGTCCTCTTCGGAATGTACAATTGAATTAGACATATTTAACGACTCGTTAATTAAATTTAAAAAATCTGTTACAGCTAATTTTCTAATTTAATCTATGTATTTAAATATATCTAATGTTTTTTTTTTCTCATTTCTATTTGTGACACTTTTTCTTTTTTTCTTTGTATTGTATAATTATCCAATAATTGGGATTTCTTATCCTGTTGGATTGATTTTAAAAAATAAATAAATAAATTAAATTATAATTAAGATTGATTCATGGGCAACATTGCTAACGTTACTTTTAACGAGTTGTCAAAGTATGTATTAGGTCCGAGCAAATCGGTTTTAGAAATATGTCGTGAAAAAAAATGCTCTTCTTCCACTCTCGCTCGAATTGCCTCATTCGCTGCGCTCATGAGGCTAACTTCTAGTTCAAGTGGGAAAAAGAAGCGCTTTCCTCTCTAGTTTGACAAATTTATTTTGTACCTGTAACATATTTGGTAATTGTTATATATTCATCCTTCTATGCACACAGATGCAATGATGAGTCTAAAATATTTAAATGATTAGAAATATAATGTGAATCTCTTTACATAATGAGGAGTGAATATTCAAGTTATATATTAAGTGAATATATCTCATTGTAATTATTATAATATTATATATAATTGCAATAATTATCATCTATGGAATTCAAACCAAAATTTTTCTTTCTACTTGTCTCAGAACTATTTGTAAATATCCCAGGTACTATATAATTATATAATGTTGTTATTTATAAAAGATATTTAGCTTGAAACATAAAATAATACAGTAGCTCGTAGTTCATCTGGAACGATGACATTGCAAATTTGAAACATTTATAAAAGATTACTCGGCGAGCTTGTTAAAGTCATTCCGGTAGCTATGTCATTAGTGATTTCACACTTATTATATAAATTTATCTATTGATTATACCGTAATTACCACAAAGTTTTTTTGCTTATTGAATGAACTATACAATTCTTGTATTACATACAACAATAAACAGCAATCATACTATTTATTTTTCAGAATATTGTTTTGTATTTTGTCATGAAACATATAATTATTTGGATTGGTTTTTCTAACGGATTAGGCATGAATCAAAGTGGCTCACCCACGCATGTGTAGAGGTAATGTACGAGCCGTGTCTAACACTGGTAGTGGAGACGTGGGTCATTACTTGAGCGCGATGGGAACAACCAACAGGACAAACCTGACTGTTGTTTGTGTCGTGATAAGTATTGTACGGCCGTGAGATATACGGCTAGTGGTATGCGGGAATATTTATGCAATTAGATTTATCTGCGTGTGTTTTAATAAAGTAATGTTTGAAGTATTGTATTAGTTAGCTCTGCACTTACAAACTTATACATAGAATGTAGAATTGGAATATGACGTATAGAGATTTCAATGCTATTACATTTTTAACTATTGACTTTACAACAAAAGTGTAAATACAAAAGTAGTTCAGAATTTAAAAATGCATGCAATAAGACCCATTTGGTTACCTAAATATAAGTATTGCATGATATATCTGACAAATAAACAAATACAAATAATATTTGACATTTCGAAAAACAGTACAGTGTTGTATTCTGATCAACTTTTGTTTGTACACTTTTGCTGTAAAATGTTGTAAAAGATACATCAACATAAAAAAAATTGTTGTGGGCAGCACAATACCTCCCGTCATAGATTTCTTATCAAACAATGCAGGAACACGGACCACCACTATATTAAGAAACGCTCATCCCTTCAAAACATTATGACACATGTGAAAAAATAATTCAATTTTGCAACCGTAGTTTTCTTTTCATCAGAAGGTATAGGTTAGCAAATTTAAACAAAAATTTGGCTAGTAGCACGAGCTCTGTTTTTGGGTGTTTTAAGAGCAGTATTTTAAGCTAGATTTTAGCGCTGTACAATGCTCTAAAATTATTTTATAAAAAAATATTTCAAATAAAAGTGGTAGATAATACATTTCTCTGTAACTTCTATTTGAAGCACTTTATTATATTTTGTTGTAATCAGATGGTACCAGTCAATACCTTTGGGCCAAATAAATCTTTATGTTAGTAATTTTTGTTAATTTGTTATTATTTTAATTGTTAATTTACCTTTAAATATAAGACAATTTAAGATACAAATAAAATAAGTACAACAATTTTCTCTTTGTAAGATCGAAACAAATTTTTCTAAGTTTAATTAGTTAAAAAACATTTGACGATCGTAAAAAATATTTTTTTCAGAATCAAAAGTATATAATATCCTTTATTTTAAACTGTTTTTTCACCGATAATTTTATGTTAGTAATAAATTGAATCGATAGTTTTGCGTGTCAAGTAAACTTTTACTTCCGGTTTTACAAATACTACCAAAATCAACTCATTTTTTAGTTTTTAATGGAGTAAATAGCTCCGTGGTAACGTATCGGACTGTGGATCGTGAGATCCTCAGTTCGAATCCCACTACCGACAGTTGCCAATTTAAATTTACCCCTGTGGTTCCCCCTACTCCAACAACTTTGGGGGGTATGACTTGACAGCTGGTAACCGCATTTTATACATAAAAATATATCACTTACCGAGATCTGCGTAAGCAGAGTGCCACACCCATAATGGGTAAAAGGCGTCATGATATATTTATTTATTTAATTTTATTTCTAAATTTTATTGCTCTACTTTGACTCGTTCTTGAATAATAGAGAACATACGGGCACACATTCTTCCATCAACACAGATATGTATATCTATGAAAATATGACAATCGATGTTTCTTATTTTTTGTTACACTTATTTATTGTAATTAAATAATTATGAATATATTATGCTTTTGCTTATACGGCGTAATCGTTCTAGTTATATTTAAAGTGAATATATCTGAAAGATAGAGTTCGCAGATAACAACAAACACTTCATTAACGTTCCATTATTCTCCGATTTGTCATATTCTTCAGCAATTGCTCAACACTTAAGCCAGACTTATCCCAAGCAGTCCACTAGCCGCTTGTTATAATAGACATTCAAAGTTGTGTACAATTTATTTATCCTCTAACAGTAAATCGGTTTTGGATGATGAAAGAAATCGAACACAAAGACGTGACCCGAATACAAACACGGGATTATACTCCAATTCTTCAACATTTGATTCGCTGCTGCGGCTGAGAACTCCCGAGCAATTGTTAACTTTCAGTTTGTTAAATATACAGGATTATTTCACTCATTACAAATTTGACCAATCAGAATGTCTCATTTTCCATTGTTGCGCATTTTAGATAAGTGATGCTGTTTATTCGCGATTAAATTGAAGCTAGCTTTTATATGCAAATTTAGAACATTTTGAAGGCATATTTAGCCGGATAATTAGTTGCAGAAGCAAGATACTTACATGTTATTTACCTTTACTGGTATTCTATGTCTTTAAACATGCTGAATTATTCAATTCAAGCTATTTTTATTTACAAATTTTTAACATTTATTTGACAAATAAAAATAAAAACAATCAATTTGCTATAGTTACACTATAACAACATTATTTATGGTGCTTTTTGTTTATGTGTACCAATTTATTTATGTGAAAATGTGTCAAAATCAACGTTTCAGTACAATTTCTTCGGCAAATATTAAAGTTTATACTATGAATTCATGAAATAATCTTGACATATACCCCTCGTGCTAAAGAATTGAATCGATTAAATTTGATGTCTAGCTTATTTACAAAATTTTGCTTTTAAAAAAGTGTTATCGTACATAATAATTTAAGATAAAATCCATCGACCTGCGGTCTCGAGATTTTTTCAAATTATTATGTACTCACTTTTTAAGCAAATTTTTTTGCATAAGCTAGACATGTCAAATTTAATCGATTAAATTCTTAGCACTCATGATATAACTATTGAGAAGTCCACAAAAAAAAAACCAATGAAATGCATTTACAGGAATCTGTCGTAATGTGCGTAGATTTATAGCTCCAGCATCTATAGTTAGCATGACAGTATTTGCGGCGGTGTATTTACGAGGCACTCCAGCCCGGCCGATGGCGGATCTAGGCTGCACCACACACAATGATAACGTGCGTGTGTGTGTGTGCGTGTGATCAGATACCAGCAGATTCTGAATTATGGTTGCGGCGGACAATGTTGAGCTAAACGTGCAGCAATCAAGTGTTGTGGGTACTCGGTATTGTGAAGAGAAAATGTGCAACAGGAAGTGGTAGTTTACTGGAAACCTATCAGGGTTTTTCGACATACCTCAGTAAATACATTAGTATAGGTAATTAAAAAATTATTTGAAATTCCATCAGGTGCTACTGTATTTCACTATATCTAATTTTTCTTCCAATACATTTTTAATGAAGACACTTACAATTAAACACTGATGGCAGCAGATAACAGATGAAACCAGTAACTTTCAATTGATATATTTTTGATGATTTTAAGAACCAATAAATATTTCCGTTCCGTTTCCAGGTAGAGTAACATTACAAATATTAGATGTGGGTAAATAGCTCCTAGGTAACGCGTCGGACAGTGGATCGTGAAATCCTCAGTTCGAATCCCACAGCTGACAGTTGTCAATTTAAATTTACCCCTGTGATTCCTTCTCCTCTAACATCTTTGGGGGCTATGACTTGACGGCTGGTAACCGCACTTCATACGAAAAAATATATCACCTACTAAGATCTGCTTAAGCAGAGTGCCACACCCATAATGGATAAAAGGCGTGATGATATATTTCTTTTTTTTTGTAATATTTTCATTGAGTTTATTGTTTTATGACAAAGACAAGACACATTTTCATTGTTGTAATCAAATTTCCATTGTTATAATCATATTTTAATTGTTATAATCAAATTTTCATTGTTATAATTAAATTTTCATTGTTGTCATATTTTCATTGAGATTATTATGGTAGCAATTGTGATGATATATTGCATGATAAAATGCAGAAATACAATAAACTATTTAACTTTTTAGATGTAAAATAACACAACACTACAGAAATAAAAAAAATAGGAACCTCTATCGAGACAACTTCATCCCTATGTAATTTTCGATGATAAATTTGAATCGGAGATAAAAAATTCAACCCCTAGTGCTAACAAATACTCAACAGGGTAAAAATGATTTAACGCTCTACGGACAGTTTTAAATCTTAATAAATCTAATTAAATATAAACATTTAAGTATATAACACATAAACACACTACTTTCCATTGACAATCCCCCCCCCCATGAGCGGGTGAAAACTACCTCTCATACAACAGGCCACTTAAAAAACTGTAGTGATTGTAAAAAAGCTTACGATGCCCAGTTCTTTTAGAAATAGTGAGTAACTGCATTAATTTCGATGCAATGCTCAAAATCTACCCCGAAAGAGTAGCGGAAACCGCCTCTAGACTCTGCAAGGAAAATCAGGGCAAAATAATGTCAACATGATTTCTATTTTAATATGAGCTTAAATTGGATAAAAATCTGCAGCACTTATTACTTGCGTAGCCCCAACTTTATTCTGTTACACCCCCACAAGGGAGGTTGAAAACTACCTCTACAATAAAAGTAATAAAAGCTTACAAAGTCTCAGTTTCTTATGAAACAGAGAGTAACTGCATTAGTCTTGATGCGATGCGAATTTGAATTTGAGAGAATACCGGTGAACAAATGTAGGCAGCGTGATTTGTATTTGAATCGATGATAACATTGCACCAAAGTCATTCAGTGACATCCCCATCAGAGGCTATACATTACTCCTCACATAACACGACATTCAACAAATACTTGCATAATCTTTTAGACTATTCATGGAGCGTTCATTCATTTTTACCCTGTTGAAGGGGTTCTAGGGGTTTATTTTGGGGGTGTATGATGTTTTTTATTATATATGTAAGTAGGCTAATTTTAACTTAAGAATTTATTATTCTGAAAATTACATAATAAATAAATATACAAAATATTACATACTTATATATACCTGAAAATAATTAATTTACAAAAGAGTATTAACCATACTTAAAGTACTTATAGGCACGTGAAATATATAAACAGAATGACACTATATAACATTCAAAATACAATATTTTACTGACAACTGTCATAACGTAAACATTTAAAAAAAATGACACAATAAACAATTGATGCACAACGACAATTATATGAAATATAATTTACATATATATTTGTCTCAATACACAACAATTTAAAAATAGTATCTAAAACGTTTGAATTCATCACCCTGTATATTCAACAACAAATGAATATTTGGCGTTTTGTGAAACACTCAGTATATGTAATCACGGGCGGGCCAAATTCTCTAGTGTTTTTTGTATGCAGATTTTATGAGCTCCAATTTCATGATTAATTTTGTGAAATAATATTCCATGTATGGAAAACTTAATTTTGGTCTGGTGTAGTTGTCTGCCTCCAACGCTGCGATGCTATTAAACCGACCAAATAAGCGCGTTTTATTAGAGTCGCACTAGAGCAACGATGATAAATGCAGATCGGTGGCTGGGTCTAGTGATTGATGTCGTTATTTGTTTATTGGCTCTGAAAATTGATTACTATCGGATTGTTGATCGCGCGGCTCTCGTAATTAATTTGGTAATATTAATGAAGCAAGCGGTTTGCTCTTATTGTGACTGACGTGTGTTTTTATCACTGTTTCATACTAGATTGCTAATCGTGTGTTAGTGTGCATGAAGAAGCATGAACGAGAGTTAATGGTTGGTAGCACGAGCTCTGTTTTTGGGTATTTTAAGAGCAGTGTTTTAGGTTCGGTTTTAGCTCTGTACAATGTTCTAAAATTGTTTTATTAAAAAATGTTTTAAATTAAGATTCTACATCTTTTTTATTCCAATGAAATTCGTTCTATCTTATTTATTTACTAAGATATGATAAAAACCCTGATAGGCCTTCAAATAATCTTCCACTTACTGTTGATGAATTGTTCCAAAATCTAAGCAATTCATAACATAAACATAATATCTCCCTTACATATGCAATACAGGATGTTCAAGAAATAGAGGTTACGGATTTGGGAGCTATAACGATTTAAATATTTCATTTCCGTTATTATATACTTGCTTTTAACATTACAATAAAATCACAATGGCTATTTACAATAAAAATCAGTTAATTATAAATTATATAAAATTATGTTTGTAACAAACATTAACAATAATTATGACAAATAAGGAAAAACAAAAGACTATCTTCAATTATTTTCTATTGCAAACGGCCACTATGTGTAATAATAGTTATTTACATTGCAAGTGGGCAAAGTAAAGAATTACCCACGAGAGAAATTTTAGCACGCTCGTGTGATAATTTTATCGAGTGGATAATTTCACTTTGCCCACGTGTGAAGTATAATGTTTTATCCAACAACTCTTAATAAATGAAAAATTTATTAAAGTAATATTATTTGACAGTGACATATTCTTTACATTTTCTAAATTAAAATGTCAATCGAAGTTGTTACCAAAGTGTTATGTGTTATTATTATTGTTATAAATAAAAAATTATTCACTAGTGATTGTTTTCAATAGTTATATCACGAGTGCTAAGAATTTAATCGATTAAATTTAACATGTCTAGCTTATGCAAAACATTTTGCTAAAAAAGTGTTTGAGTACATAATAATTTAAAAAAATCCCGAAACCGCAGGTCGAGGGATTATATCTTAAATTATTATGTACAATAACATTTTTTTAAAAGAAAAATTATGTAAATAAACTAGACATCAAAAATCGATTAAATTCTTTAGCACGAGGGGTATATGTCAAGATTATTTCATGAATTCATAGCACAAACTTTAACACTTGCCGAAGAAATTGTACTAAAACGTTGATTTTGACACATTTTCACATAAATAAATCGGTACACACATCAACAAAATGCACCATAGAATTATGTTGTTATATTGTAACTATAGCAAATTGATTGCTTTTCTTTTTATTTGTCAAATAAATGTCAAAAATTTGTAAATAAAAATGGCTTGAATTGAATAATTCAGCATGTTTAAAGACATAGAATACCAGTAAAGGTAAAGAACATGTAAGTATCTTGCTTCTGCAACTAATTATCCGGCTAAATATGCCTTCAAAATGTTCAACATTTGCATATAAAAGCTAGCTTCTATTTAATCGCGAATAAACAGCATGCTGCTGTTTCATCACTTATCTAAACTGCACAACAATGGCAAATGAGACATTCTGATTGGTTAAATTTGTAATAAGTAAAATAATCAAAATTATACCCACTAGTGGGTAATCTGTTACTTTCCTTGTTTAAAAAATCGCCATAGTTATAGAGCATTTATTGATAGGTGTTGGATAAAATATTAAAATTGCTAAAGCTCTGAAACTAGACATTTCCTGATATATATTTATATAAACTTTTTGTATTGTTTTGAAATGTATTATTTACCCTTAAATCCGTGACCTCTATTTTTGTACACGTGTATAAATTTTTTGAGGTCTCCTGAATTTATAACTGACCGATCTATTCCATACGTATCATATATTATTTATTTTAGAATATAACACATTCACATATAATTGGTGCTGCAATGAATCATTATTAATTTATATGTATAAAATAGAGGCTGATTACAAAACACAATTTAAAAACTATAATTCAGCGATCATAAATTCAGCTCGTAATATCATACATTAGAAAAAATCAGTGGATAATGGCCAGCGGCTACTTTGATCCAAATACATTACTGTGTATTAATCACACACACACACACACACATGAATGTAGCGGCAGGCGGTCAGCACATGTGTAATTAACCTAAATGCAAGACAACCACAAGTTGCTATGCTCGCGCTCGTGTTGATATAATGTTTCATTGTAGCTATGGGAGTAGTTCTCCAGTGGGGACTGGTCTGCACTTGTAGAAAGTGCAGGACCAATTAAAAATCAGCGAACGTTATTGGTCGCTGGATATGCTCTGATTTAGCTCCGCGAGCCCCGCCGACCCCCGCGACACCTGACACCGAATATTTTTCATATTTTGTAATAAACATTGACAGACTGTTCGAAATATTCTCTTGCGAAATGTCTCAGAGGTTTTAGCGAAACGTACGAGACATGCCGGAGAACTACAACGAAGTTCTTTGACAGTTTTCTAATTCCCATAAGAGGCAGATTCACAATATTTATTTGTTCATCATGGCACAACATTAAGCGAGAGAAGAGTATGATTTATACAAAACGCAAATTTTTGGTGAAGCAGTTAATTTAATAAAATCAATAAAATACCAACGTTTCGATTGCAATTCAGTTTTCATATCATGTAAAAATTATTTTAAAGAAATCTATCGTCAAAACACATACATGTTACTTACAGTCATCAACATTTATATATATATATATATATATATATATATATATATATATTTTAATAACTAATTGTCTCCCTGGTGAAGAATGAATTGCAGTCGAAACCTCTTTTTTTATTTTATTAAATTAACTACTTTTTCAAAAATATGCGTTTTATTTAACATCCAGTCAACTCTTCTATTGTATGATTTATTTTCACGAAGTAAATTGAAGCACGAGCCGTAGACGAGGGAAAATACACTTCTCTCCTGCGGTGTATACACTATTTTTTTCACGACCCTAATATTTATGATGGTTTTCATTTTTATGTATTTCAAAATTATTTGAATTGCAATATAATGTATGATAATTATCTTTGATTTATTTAATTTTGTCCATTTTTCACGTTGTTTGAATAGGTACTTTCCCTGACGATGGGAAAGAAAATGCACACATCTCCCGTAAATATGAAATTGGTTGTTTTTGTCATGATGCCAAAACTACCCACCAAGGCACTAAAGTATAATTTTTTATTACAAATAAACCATATGGATAATAAAAAAATACTTGAGGTACACATTATATTTTTCCGAAATCGTTAAATTATTAATTAAAACATAAATAAATAGCATTATGTATTTGTAAAACGTCAGCTAGCTGTTGCGACGGGGTTGGTTATGATAACAAAACTACTGGCAAACTGTCAAATATTTGTGTATAATTTTCATTATTATTTACTTGTTCTCAGACGTGTTCAGCATGTGATCTGTATTAAATCCGATCAATTATTAACAATACTAAATAATAAATAAATTCACCAATAGTGGTATAGAATAATATGTGTGTTAATTTAGGTAGAGCTAAATGTTTAGCAGATGAGTATGTAAGTATGATTTTTCCGTGAGCTAATAAATTAAAACTGTTTTAATGCAAATACGAATATTTTTGAACAACGTAAACATACAAGCTAACTTACAACCTAACTACAAAATTCATTCTAAAAGTGATTTAAATTTCAATATACTAAACAATAGTTAGAAATAACGAAGTCTAAATTGTCTAGTAGATGGCTTTTCCGTGTTCTGTAAGAATTATGTTGTCTATTGTGATACATTCTTTGTGTGTGTAACATAATAAAAACAAGCGGAGAGAATTCTTTTATACACGAATAACATACCGAAGTGTACCTGATCACTAAAGCACTTCACAGATATTAAACTTCATATGGATGAATAGAATGGTACATCATTTATCGTGAAGTTGCAGAGTATGGTATTTAGGTATTTTAAGCACCCAAGAAAAAAAAAACTACAAGCTATAGAAATCACACTAACATCTTTAGTGATTGATATTTGAAAATATCAATGTTTTAGTAACTACAATGTGTCAAAGAAACATGTAAAAAAAAATCTGATGTGGCCAGCACATAACCTCTCGTCCAATAATATTCTTAAACGATACAAAATAGTATTTTTTCTACGACCACTTAGAAATTTGTTCATTGTATGTTTGTTGTTGTTGGATATAAGGTACATTGTAAGCATCGTGCGAAATTAATTTGTTTTGTGAGTATTTCGATACAGGTCAGCTCATTTAAGTACAGGTGCCATTGTTAGGATACTTATTTAGAATTGTCAAATATTGGAATGGTGAAAGCGAGACAACTTTTTAATTAATATTAAATGAATTAGGAAATAATATCGTGGTCGTAGAAAAAGTATAGTGTACAACTCGCATGGAATGTCCATTTCATACTCGTAGGAAATGAGTACCATTCCATGCTCGTTGTACAATATAATATGATGATACAGAAACATACCTTCTTATTTGTTTATTTTCTATTTATATTTGAAAATTTTAATGTTCTTTCGTATATTTATTTAATTTTTTGACATATATTTCACTAAGAAAACAGCTTCACAATCACAATGACATGTATCACATTTGGTAAAAAATTTAAAATTTTTAAATGTTTCCATGGTGTACTAGGAATGCAAGATTTGTGAAATCTAATTTCTTTATATTTTATTATCTATAAATCTAATGAAAATTAATAAAATTAATGTTATCAAAACACATGTAAAATTAAATATTCTTCAACTTTTAAAGTAACATAAATTGTTGAAAAAGGAAATTTAACCGTGTTTTTCACGAAAAACTGTTAAGGGCTTCAAGTAAACTGCTACTTCCGGTTGACCAATTTTATTCAAAATCTAATCAGCTCTTCATTTTAATATAGGAAGCAATAATTCACAAAATTGTATTTTTTGGTATTATAGTATTTGAGTTATGCGGGACGAAAAAATTGCCACAGACTACACACACACACATACATACATACAGATATCATAGTAAAATAGTAAAATCGTATTGTAGGGACCCTAAAACGTGCTTATTCATTGAAAACTCACTACCCAATTTTTTGACCAAAAGCAATACCTCCCTTACCTAGAGGTAGGCGGGAGGTAAAAAAAAACTAGTGGGTATAGAAATCACACTAACATCTTTAGTGGTTGATATTTGAAAATATCAATGTTTTAGTTAGGTTAAGATAGCCAATGTGTCAAAGAAACATGTTAAAAAATGTTATAATAAAAGATTTCATCATTAAATCTCTGGCATTTATGACTATTATCTCTCAATCCAATCATTATTTTTAGACTTACAAAATAAAAGCTGATATCAACTTGTAATTAGATAACATTACATGTAATTAAGCTAATAATCGCTTGCTGTGTCTAATGGAAAATTAATTTACGCTTTCAGCACACGAAGGAAGTAGTAAATATAAATACGATAACAATAATTTTTGTGTTGCCGTATCAATATATTAAATCTAGTCAACAAATAGTTGGCGATAATTACTTACAAGTTAACGATGTGTGAAATATCTCCATTAGTTGGCAAGCCTGCGATTGCTATCGCACCTCTAGGCAACTTCAGGTTCTTACTTAAATTAAGAAATTAGCTGAGACAATAGCTATTGTAATTGTTCATAATTTTACTCACTATAATATTGTATACAACATTTATGTTTCACTGCAGTTAAATAGATAGAGATCAAACTATTATTTGGATATATAAGTGTTGATACAGGTGTATTTATGAGTGTGTTATTTAAATTTATACGGTGCTCACTTCACGCTATTCTGGGAATTTTGTATAGTGTAGCAAACACTTGTTTCCTGTCTCAAATAAATCTTCCGCTCTCTACTAGAATACTCCGGGTACCTATATAATTTCATAATTGGTTCCCCGGTTTTTTTGGCAAAACTGGTTTAACTTATGAACAATTTATAACATCCTACTATCTCGATTTTTTATTTTTTACTTATTACTAGTTTTATTTATTATAGCACGACTACGAGTCCACAATCATATCTTTTGGCCCAATTTGAAATTTTAAAATAACTTTAAACAAAATTGTTGTACTCAATTTATTTGTATTTTACATTCTGTTATTTTTAGGAACATTTTAAGGAAAAATAACAACTCAAATAATAGCAAATCAGAGATTGCTTTTGGCCCAAAAGTATTGGCTGTTTTTGAATCTGATGACAACAAAATTGTAGGTAATATTATTCTACATCTTTTTGATTTCAATGAAATTTTCCCTATCTTCCATTTATTGTTCCCAAAATCTAATCAATTCGTAACATAAACATAATATGTACGTTCCTTATTCCTCCTTATTTCCTTTGCATGATTTTAACTGGTCCAAATGATACGATTCTGAGCTCATACAATGACACATTTCATTAAAAACTTTGGTTAAATATCTTTGTTGCAATTTAATTTTCATTGTTGTAATCAAAAAATCAAATGGAAATTTTCATTGTTGTAATCAAATTTCCATTGTTGTAATCAAATAAAATTAAACAATTTTCTTTTGTATGATTTTTAACTGGGCCAAATGATATGATTCTGAGTTCACACAATGACACATTTCATTACAAACTTTGGTTAAATATCTTTGTTGTAATTTAATTTCCATTGTTGTAATCAAATTTCCATTGTTGTAATCAAAATTCCATTGTTGTAATCCAATAAAACAATTTTCTTTTGTATGACTCCAATAAGTAAATCTAAATGAAATGTCAAATATATTTTTTTCACGACATGCTAGGAAACCCCACCGTTCTTCTCCCGAAATAGTGAGATAAATGAGTTGTTCCTCTCTAGAGAGGAAAATATAGAAGTGTTGCCAATTTGAATGTTACTTACAAAAAATATATTATAAAAATTATAAATACATTCCTAATTTTATTGAAAAATCCTTATTTTATTGAAATACATACTTTAAATTATCTTACAATTGTCTTATATTTTTCTTTTTCTTATTAAATCACAATTTGACAACTTATTAAAGATATTTAAGATTGGTCCATTGGCAACACTGCTACACCGCCTTGTGTCTGATAACCTAACTTTTAACGTGTCAGTTTGTGATTTGTGTTCTCAAAGTGTATTTTAGGTCCGAGCAAATCGTTTTTAGAAACATGTCGTGAAAAAAATGTTGTGTCGAACATGAGAGGAAAGCTCTTCTTCCACTCTCGTTCGAAATGCTTCACTCGCTGCGCTCATGAGGCAAGCTTCGAACTCGAGGTGGAAAAAGAAGCGCTTTTCTCTCTAGTTTGACAAATAACTATTGTTGTAATTTAATTTCCATTGTTGTAATCAAATTGAAATTTTCATTGTTGTAATCGAATTTTTATTGTTGTAATCAAAATTCCATTGTTGTAATCCAATACAATAAAACAATTTTCTTTTGTATGACTCCAATAAATAAATCTAAATGAAATGTCAAATATATTTTGTTTTATTTGATTTTTCATGATTGTATTACAATTTTTCTATAAATATTAATTTTAATTTGTTTGATATATCATAAAATACTACACTTAGGTAACCAAATGGGCCTTATTGCATGCATTATTAAATTCTGAACAACTTTTGTATTTACACTTTTGCTGTAAAGTGAATAAATACAAAGATACAGTAATATAAAAAACGCATTGAAATCCCTGTACGCATATTTCAATTCAACACCCGGTATAAAGCTAAATATTAACGGATCTAAATTAATTAAACTAATTTTTGTTGACAAGTTATTCTGTTATACTAACGTGTGGGCGAAAATTCCTAGCGTGCAAATAGATTTTAATTATGTTCAATCTAATTAAATTAACTTTAGCTCCACATGATTAATTTCGTTCCACAGAAATTCAACAAAAAAATCTACTTTATAAGTTTCTCAAAAGATACTAACAGGATCCGATGCATCTCGTTTTATCTTCCGATAATGATGAACAATAAAGGAACGACAGTTGCGTCGATATAATTGTGTTTATGTTGGGATAGGTTATGGTCATAACAGTTACAGCAATTCCGAGTGGACAGATAAAAAGTACCGGCCAACCAGACATTAGACAATTACTTTCAATTCATTTCAGTGGAATCGATTGCAATTACAACCGTATTAGTCGTTAAGAGTTGCATCAACACATGTTTAAAAACTTTGTGTAATTGTAAACTGTACCTTATATCCATCGCTGGAGTATTTAGCTGCTTTCCCTCGTATTTCATTGCAGTTTATTGTCAAAATGAATGTTTCAAAGTGTTGCCATGGCACTCGAACTTACTAATAAACAAAGTGTTACACTTATTTCACTTCACAATCACCTAATTTCACTTCAAACTATCACTACACAAACACTTTAAAAACCAACCGGCCATTTCTACTAAACGTCAAACAATAAACAAATGCTTGATTGTAACAAAGCGTGAGGGCAGCACTGTACTTAATGTTCAAACAAGTTAAATCATTTAATTTAATATAACGTTTGTATTGTTCTACCCTTTAAATAAAATATTGTTCAGCAAACTATATTTTGCCAAATAATTCACTTTTCAATTTATTTTATCAAATAACATTTTAAATAATCTGATATGTTTAACACAAAATTCGCAAAATTGCTGTAATTTATATATCAAAGCACTGAAGTTTAACACGAATATGGAATTTATTTGCCGAAGAAAATAAATCATGTGAGTGATAAAAAGGAACTTCATTGCCACGGTACATATTAAATTTTATTTGAAATCGAAAACAAACGTCAAGGGGTATCCTTTGGCGTTTTTCGCCAAAAACGTCATTTTCACACTTTTTGCTCTACCTCTGTAACGCGTAAAGCAATTTTAATAAAATTTTACATACTTATGTATTTTGACGAGCTGAATCGAATGGTCTGTATCTTTTATATTTGTCGAGTTATCGCCTATCTAAATTTGGGGGAAAAAATTGAAAAATTTTTAAATTTTCAAAATTTGCTAATTTGTAATAAAATGCATGAAACGAACAGAACTGAGTCTATTTTTCAATATCTTTAATAGATTTTGAGTTGCAGCCACTCAAAGTAGCATTTCGAATAACATCGAAAATTGCCATATCTCTATAAATTTAAGAGATATGACGATGCGCTCTACAGCATTGAGTTTCTTAGGGTTTAAATTATATAGAAATACTATAAAAGTATATGTCAATTTTTAGTGATATTTCAAGAAATCTGAAATTGTGCAGAACTTTCTTAACATGTATTTGTTGTCAATGGTAAATGAACTTATATTAAATTTTCTTACTTGTACAGATATTATAAACATTTTCAAATTATAACTACAATCCTCGTTTAAATAATTGGGCCATATTGTGTAGGTCCAGATAATGTAATCTACAGATAAGTTATCCTCAGGAGTGAAGCATCAATATAAAATACAACGTAATTAATTTTCAAAAAAATAATAAAAATCATGTTAAAATATTTATTTGACAACTGCATATTAAACATCATTATTTTATTTAACAGAAAGAACCGAGTTTACGTAAGAGGTTTGTACAATATTTTTTGTACGAAACGTATAAAACTAATAACAGTCCATAAAAAAAAAACTAAATTTTTCAAGTAGTTATTTTGTCTATCTGGTGGAGACCTGGGAAATGGACATTTCGGACGATGCTTAGGCAACGCGAAATAACAAATTTCAATGTATAAGTACAAAATAGTTATTTTACGTTGTCAAAACTGCGTTGCTCAAAATCGTCGTACTTTAGTAACGTTTTCTGATCTTTTAATGACGAATTTTGAACACTTTAGTGCCGGTTTAAAATCAAATTTCTTTGTTGTAATCGAATTCAAATTTTCATTGTTGTAATCAAATTTCCATTGTTGTAATCAAATACTCCTTTATATCGTTATTTAGTTGCTGTTTTTATTTACTTGTTTATTTTGTCCACATATTTTTTATGTTTGCTTATAAGGGTTGATGTGTTCAATGGGCCAGTCCGTTTCTGAGCTCTATAATGACCGTAAATATATCGTGATATTTTCAGTAAAATTTTCCTTCGTATAATTTTAACTGGGCCAAATGACATGATTCTGATCTCATACAATACCATCAAATACATCCTCCAATGCTATAAAAGAATGTAATTCGACCCAAGCATCATAACATTAGCATAATCTTCGCCTAATGTGAGCATTGCCCATCCCAACAACGAACAACGTTCCTCAACATAAACATTTCTGATTTATATCTAGATTTCGTATTAAACAAGTTAAATTCACATAAAACTACTTCTCTAACCCATTAAGCCGCAACTCCCACGTCCGTGTCTTTCTCTCATGTTACCAAAAGCAAAAAACACGACAACCCAGACGATGTAACGCGAACAATGGCCGCTCAGGTGCTGATGTCGCTAGTAGGAGGCGGATTTGACACACATTAAATAGCCGTGACGCAACAATGAGTTATAAATTATTGCGAACCTAAAGTTGAGAGTGGCTGCAGATCGTCTTAACATTTATTCTCAAACAATCATCATTTATCTTTTGTAGATAAACTCACAAGCAAAATTATCTGTACGAAATAAGTTTAAAATATTGCGTGAGGATTCTTAAAAGTTACATGTTATTATAGACACAATACGATCTCAGATATTAATTAACATTCAGAACCTTGGCATTTGTTGTAGACATATTAGTAATAGCACAATTTGAAAAATTCTTCAAATATAAAATTAGAAATTTGTAATTACACAAAGATGTATAATTATCGGTACTGATCATCATGTTTCTACATATTTATATCTTGAGGCATTTAATCATATTTAGACAGTTGAGGTAAGTATATATTTGCTAATTACACTTAATGAAGTATAAGAAATATAATAATCCTGGAACGCTCACTGACGTTGAAAACGCGAACTGAGAATGACAGCTAGTTGAGGGCTATCTGTCTTTGTTGTACAATGGTTTTACATAGCTACCACTCAACAATTCATTAAAAACTTTGGTTAAATATCTTTGTTGAAATTTAATTTTCATTGTTGTAATCAAATTGAAATTTTCATTGTTGTAATCTAATTTGCATTGTTGTAATCAAATACAAATAAACAATTTTCTTTTGTATGAGTTTCAAATAAGCCAAATGATATGATTCTGGGTTTATATATCAATGCTATCTTCTACAAAATCATAGCAACTATTCTACAAACAAGTGTTATACAAAGAAGAGTGGTCCATAACATCTATTAGTTTCAGGCTCGTTAATTCGCTTTCGTAAAAGACTACAAATACCTGTTCCAGTATTACTGTATTTCAGTGAATTTAAAAGAAGTATTTCAGCCTCAGTTTTAGCTCTGTATAATTATTTTATTAAAAATACTTCAAATAAAAGTGGTAAATAATATATTTCTCTGTAACTTCTATTCGAAACATTTTTAAATAAAATAATTTTGAAATATTGTACAGCACTAATACTGTGATTAAATCACTGCTCTTTTATCTTAAAACACCCAAAAACAGAGCTCGTGGTACCAGCCATTGTGTTTACATACTTTTTATTCAATTTGTAATCACTTTAAAATACAAACATACGTCACGCTATATCCCACTGAGTGGGGTAGCTCATACCCGGAAACACAATTAATCTCCACTAAACATTCCACTACTTTCGCCTCGTCCACATTCATACATCATTCGTTCACGCAACAAACCATCAATCATACCTAACCACTTATTCCTCGGACGCCCACGCAATCGTTCATCTTTAATCTCATCCGCATATATTAGTTTCACCTGATATACACCAATGTGTTCCGCAAACGATCACTCTCCTCTCAAATACCTCATTTTCACAGCAGTTATACGTCGTTCATGCTTCTTCATCCACACCCAACATTCACTAGGCACTAACACACCATTATACACACTCAATCGAGCATCTCTAGATACATTCACGTTTCTGGGAAATGTACCCAGAGCACCCAATACCTTGCACCCTGCAGACACCCGCCTTTCAATCTCCCAGTCAATACGTCCATCCCTCGAGAACATACTAGCCAAATATTTAATATTTAACTCATTACAATCAGTCACCAAATCATTCTTCTCAAACACCAACACTTTTTTTTCCAAAAATATTAAAGAACAACTTGAATCAAAATACTATCAGGAAATAACATCTTAGTATATTTTGCTTGACATTTCAAATTACAATACATGTTGTAGATATTTTTTAGCTTCAATCTTTTTGTCTACGAATGTGAATGTGGAAAATGTTACATTGGACAAACTAGCAGAATGTCAACAATACAACATAACACAAACAGGCCATTCGTTTTAACCACCCAGAGAAATCTGCTACGATCTGTGGCTAGTCATGCACTCAAATATATTTTGAAGAAACTGAAATAATAGCCAAGATCAAAATGTGCCAATGGCAGATTCATAAGTCAAAAGAAAAGCTATAGAAATCTACAGTGGATCAGAATGAAGGCTACAAATTGTACAAGACATTTATAAATCATAATTTGTTAATATTTCTGCTTGTTTATATTGTTTACTTATTTTCTTGACGAAGAAATTTAAAATAAAATTTGATAACATTATGATAGAAATCGCAGAGAATAATTTCTAAAGCTTTATTCTTACTTTAATGACAGGATTGTTTCAAACGCAGATACGTGACAAACAATGACACATTTCAATAAAAACTTTTGTTGTACTTCAATTTTCATTGTTGTAATCAAATTGAAATATTCATTGTTATATATCAAATTGAAATTTTCATTGTTGTAATCATATTTTGATTGTTGAAATCAAATTTCCATTCTTGTAATCAAATCGAATTATTCATTGTTGTAATCAAAATGATATTTTTATTGTTGTAATCATATTTTGATTGTTGAAATCAAATTTCCATTATTGTAATCAATCAATTCTTTAGGTATATCGTTATATAGTTAACAGTTTCTATTTAATTGTTTATGTTGTGCACATATTTTCTATGTTTGATTACAAGGTGGGTCAGTCCGTCTCTGAGCTCTATAATGACCGTACTTCGTAAGACTTGCTGCGATTTCTTGGCACAATAAAACTTCGTGATATTTTCAGTAAAATTACTCGTACTTTTGCTTTTATTATAGTGTTTGATCTGAAATCGTGATTACAATTCGTAAATATTTGTAGAAATTATTCTACTTTGCACTGGGCTCAAAAACATTTGTACCAGAGTCTGAATTTAGCTCAAGGATTATTTAATATTGGCGGACTCATAATCGAGTAATTTGCCTCCATTTTACTGACTAACTGCATTTTAATTGCAAACCGTGTACTCTTTCGTTTTCTTGGGATTATGGGTATTTTTAAATAGCGAACTCACGTGAAAACGATGTTGTTTACATTCGTCGATTTGTTTTTGTGGGGTATAAAAAGTTTTCATGATTAGGTCAATGACTAGTTGGGCGATTAAAGTTAGCAGAATGCTAATGTTACCGTTTTTATAGCGGAATCGAACTAAATTAGTTTTATGGAGATTTTATATTAGGCTGTTGCACATTTGCACATATAATATAAAAGGATATATCGATATATTTAGATTTTTTTATAAATGTATAATAATTAATTGACATCTAAAATATTATTTAGATTTTAAATTTTGTAAAAAAAGGATACAGAACAATCTTGAATCAAAAGACAATAATAAACGTTTATTTGAAATCGGCACTAAAGTACTCGAAAATTGTCATTAAAAGCTCAGAAATCATCTCTAAAAGAACCCATTATACGACGATTTTGAGCAACGCAGTGTTGGCAACTGTTAAATAATTATTGTACAATTAGAATAATTTTGGCAGATATATTGACGTACTATAGTAAATTTGGACGTAATATGAAACAAAATTTGCAAGAAGAATTAACTAATTAATTCCGATGACGAAATTGAGAACAAAACACATAATTTTGAGTGTTACTTACGATAACTTCACTTCTCGAGGTTGGCAACACTGACTGTCACTTTCAATTGACAACTAGCAGGTGTATAAACTTAACTTATATTGTAATTTTTTTAGTTTTTTCGAATTTTAGATTTGAAATAAAACTTAATATGTACCTCGGCACTGAAGTTCCTTTTTATCACTCACATGGTTTATTTTCCTCGGCAAATAAATTCCATATTCGTGATAAAAAATTAAACTTCAGTGCCTTGATACATAAATAACTATTATTTTATTAACATATAATTGCTATTTGAGTCTTTCAAATATATGGATTTATTCATCTTGGCTATCACCTCGAAGAAATAAATTTCATATTCGTAATAAAAAAATTATACTTTAGTACCTGGATATACAAATAACTTCATTTCAAATTATTTTACTGTCAAAAATTTGATTGTTATTTGGGTAACTTGAATTGAATTTGAAAATAAATGTAACTGGAGTTTAAAATTAAGAATTTATTATATTTAATAAAGTCGAGCACTATTTTAACCATCAAACTATTACACTATATCTGTCTTCCAAATTATACATTTTCAATGAAGACACTTGAAATCAAACACAGATGATAGGAGATGACAGATAAAACCAATAACTTTCAATTTCCGTAATTTTTTTGGTTCCCGGTAGAGTAACATAAATATTTGTGTCAAAAAAATCTACAATAAACTATTTAACTTGTTTGATATAAAATAATTAGAGAAGCCAATAATTGATCATTTCAAAAATAGCTTTGAAAACGTTTCACCATCCTGTATAACGTGTATTGAGTATTTCACGAATTAATAAATTCAAAACGAGTTAAAATATATTCATAATTCTTCACAACAATAAACCATAATTCAAACCAAAAAAAAAAAAAAATCTAAATCTACTAACCTGATCTTGCACCAATCTTTTGAAAGTTTCCTTGGAGTACCTCGCCTCCTGGTGCGTAGCCGTGGCAACCTGCCGCAACAAACCAGCTCGACGCCGTTCCCGTAAGCTCTCTTCCTCCATGCTGGACATCGGCGGCTGCACTGGACCCGGCGCCGCGGCGCTGCGAGGCGTCAGGACGCCGCTCTCCGCGCAACCCGCTCGCGGAGGAGTTATTTTCGTCAAAGACGGAGAAATGGGAGGAGGTTCTATTGAGGTTTGCGTCAGGACGTGTCGAAGAGACTTGGAGGGTTCTTCTGCAAGTGGTAGAGATCGTTTTTGTCTTGGAACAACCTCAGGAAGTTTAGAGGTGTCTTCAGAGGTGTCAGCAAAAAATGTTCCATTTTGATTTGTGGTTGTTGGTGATGTAGGCTTCATTATTTTACAACTGTTCTTCAGTTCAGATCCTTGTTTATTCTGAACTGTTATTGTGTATGTAGCTGGCAAATCATTTTCTAATTCTGTGTTAGGTTCAATTTGGTTTTGGATATTTTTTAATAGTTCGTTTTCCGGATTAATTTTGAGTTCGCTTTTGAATTTATTCGTCGAATGATCACAATTATGTGGTGTATACTGCATGTCTCTTTTGTAAAACACCTCTTCTTGTACGCCATTACCAGTAGGTTCTCCATTAATTGTTGTGTGTTCTTCCATCGTTAGGTTTTTGTCATCACGGATCTTCGCGCAGACATTTAATTTATAATCAAACGATTATCGCTGCGTTTTTCATAAATATTTATGTGTTAACGCAAAAAATAAATCCTTGAAATTATACAATATTCGTCTTCACAAAAACTTCACAAAAACACGGTGTTATATCACTTAGTATCTACATATATTATAAAGTTAATTGTTTATTATTTACACGGCTACAGAAATATTTTAATCACAAACTTATATAGAATCAAGAAACGCTTATCTTTTCAACCAATTTACTTTTCAATTTTGCCCGTTTTGTATTTTTCAAATGCAAAGGTTAGCAGATTCAAACGGAAATGTCAAAATATTTTTTTTACTTTTTTATATATTTGAGGAAGTATTGGAATCATGAAAAAAAAATCGCTGATGAGATTGTGCAGAAATATATGTTTTAAAGTATCCTGAAACCGTTTTGACCATCATTGATGTCTCTGTGTGTGTATAGATAAATGGATGTGTATTCGTGTGCGTAAAGGTAATGAAACTTGGAATTTATAAGTTTCATGAAAATAATTTGAATGAAATTGTAAAACCGGAAATTTACTGGACACAGAATAATAAATTACGTTTTTATCAAAAATAGAATCAACTGTCAAAGAGTTTCAATTGAAAAATGCTATCAAAAATATTTGGAATATAAAATGTTATTTGCACTTTTCTTGAACATGCTTCTGATTTTGAGAAAAACTGAATTACATATTTAATCATATATTTCAATAATCTTAGTTACACTGGAACAAAAACTAAAACATTTTTAACATCTATTTGTCAAATAATTGTGAAGTGTTAAAAATTATGTCGTTAGAAACATTATAAAAGCTATTTTTGTATTATTAGTTACAAAGTTTTAAAGATTAGATAAGTTTAACATCTATATATTAAATAACTGTCAAAATAATCATACGCAAGGAACAAGTCATGTGTTTGTTTGGTTTTATGTATAAGAAAGTAGTGTGGTGCCCACACCAGATTTTTATTTAAATGTCAATAATTTGTTTAAGATTATAATTTTTTATTGTTGTAATCAGTACCTATCTACATTGTTGTAATCAATACATTATTGTAAACGGTACATTGTTGTAATCAATACATTATGTCTGTATGTTAAATAATTGTGAAATGTCAAAAATATGTGTCGTTTAATTATTATAAAAGCAATAATTGTATTTTTAGTTTGAAAGTTTTAATGACTAGATATAAATTAATATTTTAAAATAAAATCATATTTACAATGAGAACACAAAATTAAATCTGTATGTCAAATAATTGAAAAAAAAAGTTATACGCAAGGAACAAGTAATAAGGGAGTAGTGTGCTGACCACACCAGTTTTTTTTTAAAGCACAGGTCAACCAATTGGAACGAAAATGTCAAAATATAGTTATATTTTTTAACGTGTTGTAATTCGTAAATGGTGACAGTAAGAGATAAATGTTTCAAACAGCAATTGTAGATAATAATTAAACTTTAATTTATTGAGATATTTTATACTTGATAGTGCTTCAAGTAAACTACCACTTCCGGTTATTGGATTATCACCAAAAACTAATCAGCTTTTCCCAAAGGGATACAAATATAATACATAAAATATTAGGATTTTCAATTCAATAGTTTTTTACCGAAATTTAAATCGTATTTTAGGGACCCTAAAAGTGCTCATCCACTGAAAACTCACTACCGAATTTTTAGCATGATTCCTATACCTCCCTTACAGGTATGTAGCAGTAGATAAAAATAAATATTTTTCAATATATTTAACTTTTTAACTAATCAAAATAATAATTTTGTGATTACAAATATTCTGTAGATGCACTAATCACTATTGTCATCCACCAACACAATCTAGTCACAGCACCAAATCACGAATCACTAAACTCACGACGGACACTATCCCGAGTAGCATGTAGTGTATACGATAGTGGGTTAGTAAGGTGGTAGAGACGATGGTTCGTGGACCGAGTCCGCGGCGTGAATGGCAGCGCGCGACCGCAGCGCCGCGGCAGCTCGGCCAACTAGCTCCGGAGGAGCCGCGCTTCCGGACTTCCGATGTGAGCTTCGGCCAGGCCCGGACTCACCGGAAACAACCATCAAGAGGATTTGTTTGGTATTGCTGTATGGTTTTACCTATTCACTTTGCAATAAAAGTGTAATTATAAAAGTTGTTCATAAATATAATATTTCACGATATATCAAGCAAATTAAATACAATATTAATTAGGAAAATTGTAACAGGGCCATGGAAAATTAAACAACAAATATTTATCATTTCATACAACAGATTTAGATTTATTTATGACAGTGTTGTATTATTTCTTGTATAAATTTCATAGAAGATTGTAATTTTTACCTCCTGCCACATCCTGTAAGGGAGATATAGGAATCATGCTAAACATTCGGTAGTGAGTTTTGAATGGATGAGCTCGTTTTAGGCTCCCTAGAATATGATTATAATAGTTTCGTGATGATGTCTGTGTGTCTGTCTGTCTGTCAGTTTGTGTGGGTATCTGGAGTTACGGTTTCTCAAAAACTACTAAACTGAAATTTTTGATATTTTGTTTATATCAATTGTATCCTCTTTGAAAGAGCTGGTTAGTTTTTGATGATAATCCAATAACCGGAAGTGGTAGTTTACTTGAAGCCCTATCAAATTATTTTGAAATATCTCAGTAAATTATGTATAAATGAAAATTTTTGTTATTAGAATAATATTTCAAATATTATTATCTACAATTATTGTTTGAAACATTTTTCTCTTACTGTCTCCATTTACGAATTATTACACCATGTTCAAAAAAATTTTATTATGACATTTTTGTTTAAATCTATTAACCTGTGTTTTTTGAAGTAACAAAATAAACTAGCGATTGTAAAATGTCTATTTTTGACATGTGTCATAATTGAAATATAAATTTATTGAAGGAATGAGATGATCCGTGTTACTGTATTGTTTGTTAAGAAATCTATAACAAGAGGTAATGTGCTGTCCACAACAGATTTTTTCCCCTAATAAATATTGATTTTAATTTGATTGGTACATCGTCAAATACTAATATTATTATTACAGCATGCACTTTTAAATTCTGAACAACTTTTGTATTTACACTTTTGCTGTAAAATGATGAAGTAAAATAATATAGCAATATTAAAATATCTAGCATTGAAATCTCTATACACTCGGTGTATGTAAGTACTTATTTTCTATAACACTGTTTTGGAAACTAGGTATTCCACAACTGAAAATTGTTATGTAATCACTAACATTCCATACGCGGCGTATGAAATATTTTCGACGAATCAGAACCGCTTATTAGCACGACATATGAAGTATCTTGATTCAGTTACTATGGTTACGTCTGTTTGTTTTAATTTGATTTATTTGAGTTTGACGTTTTCAACAGTTTCATATTTGTATTTTTGTATAATTTCCAAAACCTTTTTATAGAAAGTATAGTCTACAACAAGTAATGGAATGGCACATATTCCACGCGAGCAAAAAGTTTGTTTGCGGTTTCCATTACTTGTTGTAGAATATACTATTAAAATTTTTTGTGTGGAAAAAAGAATAATCGAAATCGGATAACCCAGTACAAAGTTATGCGTGGTAGAATCGGTTAACAGGTAAGAATTCAGTGGGTGGACAATCATTCATCCCCTATTTTCCCACCCTTAATAGTGGAATTTATTTATCAAGTTTAAATGGGACCAACTTTAAGATATACCCTATCCAATAAAAGAAGAATCATCAAAATCGGACTACTCTATAAAAAGTTATACCTTCTTAATTTTAAACTATTTGCGTATTATTATTTTGAACACTTCGTAAATAAATAAAACATAGTTATTGAATTAACAAAGGCATTAAGTAAGTCGCTATGACAACACCGCCATTACTTACAAGCAACTGTTTAACCGAACAGAACTATTGCCTTTTACAGCACAACAAATCACTTTTCATAAAACAGTGTTATTTACAACATACCGTGCTGCACTCTAACGTTGCAGCAGCGCACTAAACAACATCACACACGACTGTTATTGATATTATATTAAACCAGTAGGCGGTGAGTGCACGCAGACGACAATCACAATACCAGTGAATTGTGTTATTGTAAATGACGCGAATGAATAGGATTTATTCTAATGAATCTAACGTATAGCGCCGTAATGTTTCCACAGAAAATATTATGACCCAAGGTGTGGATTGTGCTGCCAGCAAATTAACTGAACAGAGAAAGTGAATTATAGAAAGAAATGCCTGTACTCATTGAAATATAATAATACTGGAACGCTAACTGATGTTGAAAATGCAAATCAGCTTTCATAAAAGCCTACAAGTTAGTTTTCCATTATCACTGTGCTTCAATGCTTGTACTGTTGTGGACAGCACAATACCTCCCGCCATAGATTTCTTATCAAACAATACAGAAACGCTCATCCTTTCAACAAATTATGACACATGTCAAAAAACGACATTTTTTCCATTTTTCAACAGTTGTTTTGCTTTTATCAAAAAGCATAGGTTTGCAGATTTAAACGAAAATGTCAAAATACGTATTATAATTCTTAAATTGTGACAGCAAATGTTTCAAACTAATATTTGAAACATTATTCTCATGACAGAAATTGTTATTAAATCATAATTTACTGAGATATTTCAAAATAACTTGATAGGGCTTCAAGTAAACTACCACTTCCGGTTATTGAATTATCACCAAAAACTAATCAGTTCTTCCAAAGAGAATACAATAATTTATATATACAAAATATCAAAATTTTCAATTTAGTAGTTTTTGAAAAACCGTAACTCCAGATTTCCACACAGACTGACAGACAGACACACACACACAGACATCATCGCGAAACTGTTGAAATCGTATTCTAGGGACCCTAAAACGTGCTAATCCACTGAAAACTCACTACCCAATTTTTAGCATGTTTCCTATACCTCCCTTACAGGTTGTGACGGGAGGGTAAAATAGTATATTGTACAACGAGCATGGAATGGTACTCATTTCCTACGAGTATGAAAGTTTGTAGCATGAGCCGAAGGCGAATGCTGCAAATCATACGAGTATGAAATGAACATTCCATGCGAGTTGTACACTATACTTTTTCTACGACCACGATATTATTTCTAAATTAATTTAATTTTAATAATAAATTTGTCCCGCTTTCACCATTCTAATATTTGACAATTCTAAATAAGTATCCTAGCTATGGCACCTGTACTTAAATGAGCTGACCTGTATTGAAATACTCACAAAACAAATTCATTTCGCACGATGCTTGCAATGTATCTCATATCTCTAGCAACAACAAACATACAATGAACAGATTTCTGAGTGGTCGTAGAAAAAGATAGCTAATATTATTTTATATCTTTTCCTCTAATACCTATTTACATGGCAAAATTTATTGGTCAATAAATTAGCCAAGTTTTCTTTTGAACAAAAATAATTTCGTTCGTTTTACATTTATCAAGTTTTCCGTTAATTTCTTGTGACAATTTCAGTAGTACCAACATGATATAAGTTGTCATTTATGCCACTAATATTGATATTGTGAAACATATATGTATAAAAATAACATAAACCTAAAACATATATAAGTTTGACAGATTATTATTGATTAAAATTCCCTAAAAATCTCTGAAAATTATCGAAACATAAAATATGTTCTAATGCGTCAATAAATTGAATAATATATTGATGAATAATTGACGAAAAGTGTCGTTTTACACACAACAATAAATTAATTTAAATTCTAAGTCTTTCTTTTGAAAATCCGCATATTTTTGATCAAATAATTAAGATAGTTTGAGGACGACTGGTACAGACATAATTACCAACTTAACTAGACCTCGTGATAGAACTTCTGATACAAGTTTGAAAGTGAAGCATCTTTAGGTCATCTTGTTGTCAGGTCCGGACTAACTTAAATATTTTTAACGAGCAAGAAATAATAAGCAACGTATAATATAACACATTTAACTAAAATCTGTTGCATATATTTATATTCTGATCGTACCAGGACGAATTGATCGCAAATCTAATACAAGATTGTTGACGATTTATCGTTGACTAAAATAAGTTAACAACAAACCAAGAACTTCACCAACTACTGGCTTCCAGTACTCATATGTGTTTATTTCTCTTCCACGTATGTTGTGCAGACACTCCGCAGCTTAAGAGAGGCAAGCGAGGCTTCGTACCACTCCAACAAGATAGACATAAGTGATAAGGTTTAATTGAAGTTTGTTAATGATTTAGAAATCATCTGACTTGCTTAAAATTAGTACAGTTACACATACGAGATGGACACCTTCAAATAGCAACTTTTTTTTCTTTAATTAATCATATTAAAAAGTAGTTTGATTGTAGATTACTGAGTGAAATTTTTAAGTAATTAATGCTGAGAGTTTAATTATTTTACACATACACATGCGCGCAATTAATGCGCTAAATAGATTACAGATCAAGTTCAGAAGCTTTCAGAAATCGAAGAGAATAAATATTATAATTTTAATGCGATGCGATGAAGTATTTGATTACAACAATGTAAATACTTGATTGCAACAAAGAAAATACTTGATTGCAACAAAGAAATGTGTCATTGTTTGTAATGTGTCTGCATTTTAACCAATCCTGTCATTATTGTTAAAATGAAGCTCTAGAGATTTTTCTTTACAATTCCAATCATATGTAATCAAATTTTATTTGAAATTTCTTCGTCAGGAAAATAAGTAAATAACACAAACAAATACAAACAGTAACAAATTATGATTAACAAATATGTTTTCCATATGAGAATGTATCTAGAGATGCTTGATTAAATGTGTATAATGTTTTGTTAGTGTCTATATTGATGTATGGTTCTGAATGTTGGGTGTGGATGAAGAAGCATGAACGACGTATAACTGCTGTGAAAATGAGATATTTAGAAGATTGATTGTGTCAGGAATACAGTGTTGTACGGTGAGTGTGAGATTGAGAAGACTGTTGTTAAAGAATTGAGAGGTGGTTTGGATATTTCGAAATTTATGCGGGTGAGATTGAAGGTGAATGATTGCGTGGGCGTCCGAGGAATAAATGGTTAGGTATGATGATTTATTATTGGGAAGAATAGGCGAGTTTGTGGGAATGTGTCCAAGGTAAAAGTAAATAATAAAATAAATATAAATATATCATCACGCCTTTTACCCATTATGGGTGTGGCACTCTGCTTACGCAGATCTCGGTAAGTGATATATTTTTTCGTATGAAATGCGGTTAACAGCCGTCAAGTCATAGCCCCCAAAGATGTTATTGGAGGAGGAACCACAGGGTTAAATGTAATTTGGCAACTGTCAGCTGTGGGATTCGAACTGAGGATCTCACGATCCACAGTCCGACACGTTAAGGTGAAAGTGGTAGAACAAAATAAATGTGATATTAATTAAGAGTTTATTTAACACATTTTTGTCGAGCTTTATTTTGATCATAAAACCATTTCACTATATCTATCTTCCAAATTATAAATTTTTAATGCAGACACTTGAAATCAAACACTGTTGATAGCAAATGACAGATAAATCCAATAACTTTAAATTGGTACATTTTTGATGGTTTTAAAAACCAATAAACATTTTTGTCGTTCTGTTCCTGTTCCAGGTAGAGTATAATTATAAATATTAGCATTAGTGTCAAAAAATGTAGGAATACGATAAACTATTTAACTCTTTTTGATATAAAATAATTAGGGAAACCAATAATTGAACATTTCAAGTATAGAAAACGCTATGGTGCATCCTACGATTCACCACTGTGTATAATTTTGTTATTGGTGAAAACATTTAACCAATAGTTATTTCTCAAACTAGAGAGGAAAGCGTTTCTTTTTCCCCTCGAGTTCGAAGTTTGTCTCATGAGCGCAGCGAGTGAGGCATTTCGAACGAGAGTGGAAGAAGAGCTTTCCTCTCGTGTTAGACACAACATTTTTTTCACGACATGTTTATAAAAACGATTTGCTCGGACCTAAAATATACTTTGAGAACACAACTGACAGACTGGCATGTTAAAAGTTAGGTTATCAGATGCAAGGCGGTGTAGCAGTGTTGTCAATGAACCAATCTTAAATATCTTTAATAAGTTGTCAAATTGTGATTTAATAGGAAAAAAAAGATATATGACATAATTGTAAGATAATTTAAATTATGTATATCACTAAAATACGGATTTTCAATCAAATTAAAAATTTATTTATAATTTTTGTAATATATTTTTTGCAAATAACATTCATATTGGCAACACTTCTATATTTTCCTCTCTAGAGAGAAACAATACATTTTCCTCATTATTTCGGGAGAAGAACGGTGGGGTTTCCTACCATGTTGTGAAAAAATTTCTTTTCCTAAATACTTTTTGGAATCTGGTAGAACTCTTTCGTAAGTCAGTTACCTCTTAGTAGCAAATGCAAAGTACTTGTTACAACATATGATATAGTTCTGTTCCTTCATCAATGAAGAGTACAAAGCAACAAAAACATACAATGTCAGGAATCGGTGAAGCGTACAATTAAGAAAATTTGGAGTCTGGAACGTCACCGTTAGGTGCTGAGCTCGAGACAATCCAGCCAGCAGTATGTATGTACGCATGCAGCGGGAGCTAGTTTCTATATTAGGCATTGAAAATAAAACAACCATCGCATCGTTTCAATGTCTTATCATATCAGTTCCTCGTGAACGGTTCCGAGATAAGAACCACTGGTAATTCTTGGGATTATTAATGTTAACAACTACTGTTGTACGGAAGCTTTTTTTGTGCGGCATAACAACTATTGGAACGACGTTTTGAGAAAGATATATTTCGTTTATTCCAGCATTGCTAGACATGCAGTTTTATTTCAACAATGAGTTTTAAAAACAAGTTGGTTTCTTATAATATTTTAAAGAAATTTTTAGTTTGGCTATTTTATGCAGACGATATCTTTAATGTTTATTGTTTGACCTCATGGACAAGATGACAAGATAGCATACAAACTTTTCTTATCCATTACAATAGTTAATATATCATATTTACTGTGAAGATGAGATAGAACCTTCAACCAATCAATCAGAAAGTTTATTCTCTTTCATATCATCCAATATTCAAAATTACCATTAAAAAAATTTTAGTATAATTTCTTTGTTGTAATAAAAGTTTCATTGTTGTAATCAAATTTTCATTGTTGTAATCACTTTTCATTGTTGTAATCAAATATTTTCATTGCTCTATCACAGTATAAGAATTCACATAGTAGCGACATTTGCTGTCGGTCCTTGATCTTTATATCGTATCGACCGATGACCTTGAGCCAGTAGCCATATTGTCAGTTGCAGTATACGGCGGTAAATTTGAATCGTTGTCAGTTACAAAGAAAATACAATCTAAAAATATTGTTTCACCTACACTTTAATAGTTCCTACAATTTTTCATGATACAAATAAATGTGTCTCTGTTTTGGACTCATTTTATGAATTTGACAGGAAAGAAATACTATGGCTGGATATTTGAGAGGTATAACTGACAGTGACACTGACATATTATGCTCTTTTTACCTCCCGCCACATTCTAGTTGCTAAAAATTGGGTAGTAAATTTTCAGTGGATGAGCACGTTTTAGGATCCCTAGAATACGATTTTAATAGTTTCTTGATGATGTCTGTGTGTGTCTGTCTGACTGTCAGTCTGTGTGGATTTTTGAATTTTGATATTTTGTATATATCAATATATATCCCCTTTGGAAGAGCTGATTAGTTTTTGGGGATAATCCAATAACCGGAAGTGGTAGTTTACTTGAAGCCCTATCAAGTTATTTTAAATTATTTCAGTAAATAATGGTTTAATAAAAATTTTGTTATTAGAATAATGTTTCAAATATTAATTTCTACAATTATTGTTTGAAATGTTTTCCTCTTACTGTCACTATTTATAAATTACATCACGTTAAAGAAAATTTATAATTTGATATTTTCGTTTAAATCTGCTAACCTGTTTTTTTTTAAATAACTATTGAAAAATGTCATTTTCTGACGTGTCATAATTTTTTGAAGGGATGAGCGTTTCTTGATAGTGGTAGTTCGTGTTCTTGCATTGTTTGATAAGAAATCTATGGCGGGAGGTATTGTGCTGCCCACCCCAGATTTTTTCTATGGTTTTATTGGAAACATGATATATTTGAAGTGTCGCTTCTGTGTGAATTCTTATACTGTGGTTGTAATCAAATTTTCATTGTTGTAATCAAATCAAAACATATAAATTTGTTACTGTTTATATTGTTAACTTGCAATTCGAAACGTTGAATTGTAACATATAATTGTGTATGCTATTATTAGTATTTAGAGTTCGAAAGAGGCGTGTAGTTAATTAAAAAGTTCGTTAATGCACTCAAAGTAAATTTAATTAAAAAAATGAAGATGAACAGCGAGCTTCTCAGAAATCTTTTCTGCTGCTTTGGACATACAGTGTTCTGTAATTAAGAAGTGTACCGACACCGACAAACCGTCTTTTTACTTTTGTATTACACAGAGTCAGCAAAAAGCTTCTGAAATATTTGATAGTCCTAATTAAACATTCATAATATGGATCTAAATTTCCATTTATTCATTAGCGTTACAACCGTTTGATCTGTATCAGACCAAACTCGATCAGCGTTAGAGGGAATACATCGCTTTGTTTAATTCAATCATACGATGGACGTGCGACGTGGAGATGTGTAACGGATAAGCAATACATTCAAGCCTTTATGAAACATGGCAGCGAGGTATTGTTTCTGTGATTATCTGTTTCAATCAATTTCAATGTGAACTCGAACATTCGAAGAGCCGATAACCATAGCAGATTGTATCTCGCGGTTTCGAACTAAACACTGGTGAGATAATATTGATTGTTGTTGAATTTTATTTTGTGATGGTACAACCCCAGTTTTTCCCTTAAAACTTATAATATGGAAATCACTTTTCTTTGAACAGGGATTTTTACAGTTTTATTAAAATCCTGCACCATTCCCCTCCACAATAGTACATTGTACAACAAGTACAGAAAGTTATCTATTTCAAGCAAATTGTGAGAGTTTTATCACGAGACCAAGTCGAGTGCTAAAATCACACGAGCGTGAAATAGGTAATTCTGTACGAGTTACATACTATACTTTTTCTACGATCACACTTTTGTGAAGATTTAACAATAATAATTCTTACTTTTCAGAAACAAGAAATGACATCTCAAACCCAAACTATGATTACAAGCATAGGGCTTCAAGTAAACTACCACTTCCGCTTATTGGATTATCAGCAAAAACTATTCAGCTCTTTCCAAGAGGAAACAATTGATATATACAAAATATCAAATGTTTCAGTTTAGTAGCTTTTGAGAAACCGTAACTCCAAAGATCCACACACACACACACACACACACACACACACACACACACACAGACTAAGAAGACAGACACATCGCGAAACTAATAAAATTTTACTCTAATTGACTAAGAAAAATGATTTGGTGACTGATTGTAATGTTTCAGTGAATGGTGTGAGACTGGAACATGAAAATGAATTTGTATATTTGAGTAGAACATTTTCAAGGATGGATGTATTGAGCGGGAAATTGAAAGGCGAGTGTCTGCAGGGTGCAAGGTATTGGGTGCTCTGGGTACATTTGCTCGAAACGTGAATGTATCTAGAGATGCTCGATTGAGTGTTTATAATGGTGTGTTAGTGCCTAATGAATGTTGAGTGTAGATGACGAAGCTAAATTGTTAATTGTAAGTTCAAATGTAAGTAATTATAATTAAATTTTTAATTGTTATGTACAACCAATAAATAAATGTCACCGAATTTCTCGAAGAAAACAAAATAATTGTTTACTGTATTTATAAATCCCTTCTATCCTTGTGAATAATTTAATGTTACCAACATAAAAAAAATTCATTGAATCTCATAATTGACACTTAATAATAAATGTATGTTTTGCGGAACAGCTTGTCAAAATAAATAGACACTCGTAAAAATGCAATTTCTGGACTAGTGATACAAATAACTATTACTAAACTTAATCCGAAGTCTTTTACAATCCCAAAGCAAAACAAGTATTTAAAAAAATCTGATGTGTCTAGCACCTCCCGCCCAATAATACTCTTAAACGGTACAAAATAGTATTGGATGAAACAGAAACATACCTTCCTATTTGTTTATTTTTTATTTATATTTGAGAATTTTAATTTTCTTTCTTATATTTATTAAATTTTTTTACATATATTTTACTAAGAAAACAGCTTCACAATCACAATGACATGTGTCACATTTCGTAAAAAATTGAAAATTTTTAAATATTTCCATGGTGTACTAGGAAAGCAAGATTTGTGAAATCTAATTTCTTTATATTTTATTATCTCTAAATCTAATGAAAATTAATAAAATTAGTGTAATCAAAACAAATGT
The DNA here is from genome assembly GCA_963942605.1 of Poecilus cupreus. Classification (NCBI taxonomy): domain Eukaryota; kingdom Metazoa; phylum Arthropoda; class Insecta; order Coleoptera; family Carabidae; genus Poecilus; species Poecilus cupreus. The sequence goes on from OZ012729.1 coordinate 7,323,658, forward strand.
AGAATTAAATATTCTTCAACTTTCAAAATAACATAAATTGTTGAAAAAGGAAATTTAACCGTGTTTTTCACGAAAAACTGTTAAGGGCTTCAAGTAAACTGCTACTTCCGGTTGACTAATTTTATCCAAAATCTAATCAGCTCTTCATTTAAATATAAGAAGCAATAATTCACAAAATTGTATTTTTTGGTATTATAGTATATGAGTTATGCGAGACGAAAAAATTGCCACAGACTACACACACACACATACATACATACATACCCTAAAACGTGCTTATTCATTGAAAACTCACTACCCAATTTTTTGATCAAAAACAATACCTCCCTTACCTAGAGGTAGGCGGGAGGTAAAAACAGCGATCTTGTGAATGTAGTTTCTAATATTTGTACAACACTAATAACATTTTCTTTTGCAAGTTAGCGGGTTTTGCAGTTTTAAATTTTTGTCATTGTATTTGTAAGAGGTATGTAGTAGAGAGCTTGTCTCATACACCATCATTAAACTCTCCGGTCGCTCAGTAAAGCTACCAATGTCCAACTTGGATTTATTTTGTCGGCAAACCATCGGCATGTCGACAATTTTGTAAAATATGGCGAACTCGCTTCAGAATAACGAGTGTCGCGTTTTTGTACAGTCTGCACTGAAGTAACTTAACATCCTATTGTATAAAGGGAAATATATAAATAGTCGCGCTTAATAAGAACAGTGGCTTCTTTTCAGATGTGGTCGTTTCATTGATGATGAACTTAGCATTATAATCTTGGTGGTTTTTGTGCTGGTTGCGAGAAAAGTAAGTGTTAATCTATTTGTTTGTTGGCCTCAATAACCTGTAGATGTTTTGTATTAAATGCCATCAGGTAATTTTGCTTAATGATATAATGAACACATTACCATGTGTGTACCTAACACCGTGTTGGTATATTATATTTTATATATAATTAGTGTTTTATGATGATTCAATTAAGGAAAGGTCATTTTGCTGGGAATGACCAGTGATGACCTATAGCTAACATGAACGTGCAACCTTATATTTACAGCCCTGCACTGAAATATCTCTAAATAATTTTAATTGTCATTCGCTGCAGAATTATTTTAGAGAAAAATGTTTCAAGTAAAATAGGTAGATAATTTAATTTTCTACAGAATATATTCGAAGTATTTTTCTCTAAAAAAATCCTGAAATGTATGGCAACACCTTTTATCTGATTGCAAAAATATCGTTATTGATTACAACAATTAAATTCTTGCCATTCGTTTCTGAACCATTTTAGAGAAAAATGCTTCAAGTAATACCGGTAGACAATTCAATTTTCTTAAATATTTATTTGAAGAATTTTTCTCTAAAACAATCCTGAAATGTATGGCAACACCTTTTATCTGATTGCAACAATATCGTTATTGATTACAACAATTAAACTCTTGCCATTCGTTTCTCAACCATTTTATAGAAAAATGCTTCTACACTGATAAAAATGTTTTCTTGGAACAAACAGATTTCTCTTAAATAAAGAAAAACTTTTGTAGGTTTAATAAATATTCTTGTATGAAAATTTTGAAGGAAAGGGACGCGTAATTTAAAATGATATCGTTTTAAATAAAAACGTATTATTTAAAAATTAAAACGACTTCTTTCTCATTATTTTTAAAAACTAAGTTGATTATTTTTTGACGTTTCTTTAAACCAATGAAATGCTTTATTGTATGTCACGTGTCTGCGTTTTAACCAATCCTGTCATTATAATACTGAGAATAATGCTCTTGTGATTATTTCCGGAAATATTCTCTGTAGCTTTTTTGTTTTTGTTGACAGATGTCAAATGTCAAATATGTATAATCAACACAAGTAAAAATGAGCAAAAAAAAAAAAAAGATTTAGTGACGTGCCTGATAATGAAATCAAAAAATAATCTAATTAAATATAACTGGAGAGTTCGATAAATTAGAAAATAATTCTCCAGTATCTTTCTCAAACTTGTCGCCATTTGGCAATAGCCAATAGTAGAAAATCAGATAGAAAATTAAATAATCTATATGATTTTTCCCTAAAAATAATCCTGGTTACAATTTTTATTTAACTTTTTTAAATATTTTGTGTCGCTCTTAAATTGCAATTGACAGAAAGTTATTTTATAGCGAAACCATAAAGGAACATTAGAATTCTTTGCCTAGTTTGCGAAAAGCAAACATATTTTCACGTGAAACGATTAACTTAACAGTGAATGCATCTTCAAGCCAGCAAAAAGTAGTTAGAATGTTAATTCCATTTTCGCTATGCCGCGTCCTGTTAACAAATTACTATGCACTTTTCTTCTTCTCTTACCGCGAATTTTAAACACTAAGATTTCTTGGAAACTCTTTAGGTTCCACACAAACACATTCTTGTTTTGAGTGAGCACTTATTTATCGCGAATTAGGTTATAGTAATGAATCTAGTGGAAGATAAACATCAATGCAATTATGATTTTTGCGCACGAGTTGATCTCGCTGCATTTCTCGAATATCAGGAAGTGCGTGATGTCGTGATGATATAGTTATTTATTGTTATATGTTTTTGCTATGTAGTGGAAGATGCGGAGACAGGAATGTGGTACGGATACGCGTATGTGCGTGCACCGCGGTGTCGATGTCTTGATAACGACCCTGTTCAGAGCACCAGGTGTATTGTCTTTGAAACGTAGAAGCTGCCGCTGTCAAGTGCCTGCCAATCTTATAAATTAAATTGAAAAACTTACACACGGTTGTGTATAGCTTTTCTTGATAGAAAATATGGCGCAAGGTGCTTGGTACGGATTGTATTTGCCATTAAAATCAAAATGGTTGTCACTTTACTGCAGAAATATGCAATTTTACACAAAATATTTTTTCTACGCTCCCTACTGAAAATTATACTTTCTCCACACTAAACAAAGCTTGAAAATTGTATATTTCGCAGTCATGTGGAATAATTGCGTACACTATTTAAATGTGACCAACTTACTAACAATATAATACTGTATGATATTAATATGTCAAGTGTAATAATTAAGAAAATCAATTTTTTAATCAAAGGTAGCCTTGACATGACATTTTTTGTTTTAATGTTTCAAATATTATTATCTAGAATTATTATTTGAAACATTTTTCTCTTACTGTCAACATTTATGAATTATATACACACACGTTAAAGAAAAATTATGTTTTGATATATTTTCGTTTAAATCTATAAACCTATGGTTATTGATAAAAACAAAATAAAGGTTGAAAAATGGAAAAAATGTTATGTCAAAATGTTTTGAAGGGATGAGCGTTTCTTGATAGTTGTAGTTGGTATTTCTGCATTGTTCGATAAGAAATCTATGGGGGGGAGGTATTGTGCTGCCCACAGCAGATTTTTTTAGGTAGTTGTTGCTAGTTTAAAATAGTTTGCAACATATATTTTAAATCAGAAATAACATATTTTATCCAACACCTCTCAATAAATGTTTCATAATTATGGCGATTTTAAACAAGCAAAGTAACAGATTACCCACTAGTGGGTATAATTTTGAGAAAATCCGCTAGTGATTATTTTTTGACGTTTCTTTAAACCAATGAAATGCTTTATTGTATGTCACGTGTCTGCGTTTTAATCAATCCTGTCATTATTATACTGAGAATAATGCTCTTGTGATTATTCCCGGCAATTTTCTCTGTGGTTTTTTTGTTTTTGTTGAGAGATGTCAAATGTCAGATAGTTATCATCAACACAAGTAAAAATGAGAAAAAAAAGATAGATTTAGTGGCGTGCCTGATGATGAAATCAAAAAATAATCTAATTAAATATAACTCGAGAGTTCGATAAATTAGAAAATAATTCTCCAGTATCTTTCTCAAACTTGTCGCCATTTGGCAACAAGTTTTCGAAAGATCTGTCAAATTATTTTCAATTTATTCTCAGCCTCTTGTTATATTATTACTGAGTATTTTTTTTATTTATAACATTAATAATAACACTCAACACCTTAGTAACTACTTTGATTGACATTTTAATTAAAAAATTTAAAGCATATGTCACTGTCAAATAATATTTCTTTAATAAATTTTTCATTTATTAAGAGGTGCTGGATAAAACGTTATACCTCACACGTGGGCAAAGTGGAATTACCCACTCGATAAAATTATCACACGAGTGTGCTAAAATTTCTCTCGTAGGTAATTCCTTACTTTGCCCACTTGTAAAGTAAATAACTATTTGCCAGTGTCTGTAAAATGAAGCTACCAGAATATTTGCTCATTTCTTCCATATTAATGGAGCCATAAGATAACATTTATGCTCTATATAAATCTAGCACTTGGCATGGGGCTTGCAAGAAGTGTTTTCCCGCTGCTCTAGGAATGCGCAGACGACAACAGCACGTGGTAGTTATGACATCTCATAATTATTTCTTAAATCAGTGCTGCTCAAACTGCCCAACACTCTATTTAATTAACCGTATTTATTAAGAGCAGCCGGTGTTCAGCACATCCCGGTGTGGTAGTTACCAACATACGAGCACTAAAGTACTTCATTCCAGACGCGAAAAAAGTAGTTCCATTTCTCGTCAAGTGGGCGTTGCTCACATCACGACAAACAAAACAACGTGAGCGACAAGTGACAGTCGAGTCGCTCTTGCTCGACCAAGAACACAGATTTTTTATCCAGAAACTTGTAATGAAATCTGGTGTTAATTAAATTTTCACCTGGAACGGTTAACAGCCAATTAACAACATCATATAAAAAATTAGGTGTGGCCAGCAAGCTACTTTTTTCTGCACATCACGTGATATGAACCCATGACCCTACACTCCTCTCAAATACCTCATTTCCACAACAGTTATACGTCGTTCATGCTTCTTCATCCACACCCAACATCCACTAGACACTAACACACCATTATAAACATACATTCACGTTTCGAGCAAATGCACCCAGAGCACCCAATACCTTGCACCCTGCAGACACCCGCCTTTCAATCTCCCGGTCAATACTACCTAAATATACAAATTCATTCACCTGTTCCAGTCTCACAGCATTTACTAAAACATATATTGCAATATAACTTTCCCAACTTCATCTAATTTCTGTTTTGCAATAAGCGAGCTCATCAGTGAATGTTGATACGCGATATCCGCTCAGATAATCCGTCTGAACAAATTATGCAATTAGATGTAACATTTATGCAGACGTTTGTAACATTGAGTGCTATTAGACGTGACGAAGTATAATCTAATGTTCTTCCTGTGATAGTTCACTAGAACAACTCAACTGACATTAATTGTTCTTGCACACATTTTAATCAGTGCCTATTCATCCATTTACAACTGTTAGTAATTGTTGTTATAATAATATTAGCTATAATTTATACATAAAACTTTTTATTTTATTATGTACTGTTTAAAAGTTGTTTAGACTGTTTTATTGTTGTGATCAGTACTTTGTTCATTGTTTTAATAAGTACATATTTCATTGTTGTAATCAAAACATTGTACATTGTTGTAATCAATTTCAAGTGAATGGTTAAGTTATGTACATCATTTACAACTCTCAGTAAATGTTATAATAATATTAACTTTAATTTATACATTTTTATTCTATTATGTATTGTTTAACCTGGAGGTCATGTATTTGGCATATCAGATTGTGACTTGAAATTACAATTTTTATTTGTTGTAATCAGTACATTATTCATTTATGTAATCAGTATATTCTTCATTGTTGTAATCAGGACATTTTCATTGTTGTAATCAGTACATTTTTCATTGTTGTAACCAATACATTGTACATTGTTATAATCAATTTTATGCGGTTAATTACAATTTTAACTTTCTTATACAAAGTATAAGGAAGTATCGGAATCTTGAAAAAAATCGCTGACGTGATTTTTGCGGAAATATTTATTTTGATGTCCACTGAATCCGTTAAGACCAAATTCTCATGAAAATATGAAGAGCTGAGTTGATTTTCAATGAAATTAAAAAATCGAAAGAGGAAGTTTACTGAACACAGAGAACAATAAATTCCCTTTTTTTCAAAAATAGAATCAGCTCTAAAAAAAAGTTTCAAATGAAAGAATATTTGGAATATAAAATGTTTTTTTTTCTGATACATGCTTCTAATTTTGAAAAAAACTAAATTATATATTTCAGTAATCTTACACTGGCAACAAAAACTATAATATTTTTAACAAACGTGTCAAATAATTGTAAAGTGTCAAAAATATGTGTTGTTTGAAATATTATAAAAACAATATTTGTATTATTAGTTAGAAAATTTTGAAGACTAGATATTAATTAATATTTTAAATTAAAATCATAGCTGAGTACATAAAATTAAACAAGTATACATTGTTACAATAGTTAAATAAATCATGCATGTTCAGTTGGTTTTATTTGTATAAGAAAGTAGTGTGGTGCCCACACCAGATTTTGTTTGCTGCTTTTGACAAAACTGAATTATATGTTTAATAAACTAATTTTAGTTGCTATGGGAACAAACAAATAACAGAAACTGTAATTATTAATTATTCAATACATATTTACATACCGATAGAAAAATTTGACTCACGGAATATCCTCACTTAAAATTGTAATAATTTTTTATTTCATTTCTTTATAATATAAGCGCTAAGAAACCCATTGTAGCAGAGCGCATCGTCAGATCTCTAATATTTTTCGAGATACGTTGATTTTTGGTATTTTTCGAAGTGCAACTTTAATGGCTTGTAATTCAAAAACTACACGAGATATCTAAAAATTATCTTCAGTTTAGTGTTTCTGGTGCCTTATATAACAAATTAGCAAATTTTTAAAATTTTGAATTTTTTTTGTAATTTTGTTCAAAATTTCGATCTGCGATAACTCGACAAATATTAAAGATACAGATTTGCAGTGTTCACCAATCGATTCAGCTCGTCGAAATACATAAGTATGCAAAGTTTCATAAAAATCGCTTTACGGGATGGAAAGTTAGAGCAAAAAGCCTGAAAATGGCGTTTTTTGTCCAAAAAGGCAAGTTTGCCTGAATTTGGCCATTTTCAGACTTTTTGCTCTAACATTTAAACCGGTAGTCCGAATTTTCTGAAATTTTCAGGGTTTATGTATTTCGTCGAGCTGAATCGATTGGTGAACACTGCAAGTCTGTATCTTTCATATTTGTCGAGATATCTCCAATCGAAATTTTGAAAAAAATTCCAAAAAATTTCAAAATATTCAAAATTTACTAATTTATTATAAATGGCACGAAAAACACAAAACTGGAGATATTTTTCGATATCTTGTATAGTTTTCGAGTTACAGCCCCTCAAAGTTGCTCTTCGGAAAATATAAAAAATCGTCATATCTTGAAAAATATTAGAGAAATGACGATGCGCTCTGCTGCAATGGGTTTCCTGGCGCGAATATTATAAAGAAATGTAATAAAAAAAAATTACAATTTTAAGTCGTATTTGGGGAAATTTCCGTATTTAGAAAAATATTAGAAATCGCCATATTTCGATAAATATAAGACATATTACGATGCGTACTGCAGCAATGAGTTTATTCAAGTTTAAATTATACATAAGTAATAAATTTCAAGTTAAGTTTGGAGTAGTATTCAATTTATTTTCTAGTAAACAATTTACTAGTACTAACCTTTTGATACTTATCATACGTTTCTTTTTTAATTTAAATAATTTTCTTAATTTAAATAATTAAATCTGCTGAACCCATTAATGCCCAGAATTTGTAATTATGTGTAAAATATTTGATCTACGCCCGTGAGTTAAATGTCACTTATCCCACTCATTTGTATTATTAGTTAGAAAGTTTTAAAGACTAGATATTAATTAATATTTTAAATTACAATCATAGCTGAGTACATAAAATTAAATAGGTTTAACATATATATGTCAAATAATTGTCACAATAGTCATTCGCAAGGAACAAATCATACATGTTTAGTTGGTTTTTTTGTATAAAAAAGGGTTGTGGTGCCCACACCAGATTTTTTATTGTTATAATCAGTACATTCTTCATTGTTGTAATCAGAAAATTATTCATTGTTGTAATCAGTACATTTCATTGTTGTAATCAGTACATTTTTCATTGTTGTTGCGGATGGTTAAATTATGTATATCATTTACAACTAATATAATATTAAATAGCGTTTAAAAGTTGTTTATAGACTTTTTCATAAGTGTACTACATAAATATTGAATAATTGTAAATAGATTTTAATAAATTCAATACACTACGTTTGAAAATATTGGAGTCTCGGTTTTTTGCTCATCAGTACAGATAAAATGAATGGTAAATTTAAAAGTAAAACAGTTAACAATAAATATATTAATGATATGCATAACGTTGTTGTATCCACTTGTTCTTAACACTCGCACCGAAGACTTTCAGATCGGTGTCTGCAGCGTCCAAGAATCCAAAGAAAGTGACTCGCCTGGCGGACCTCAAGAATTCATCCGAGTCATTCTCGTCATCTAGTTTTTTAATTATCTTTTTAGAAGAAATTTTAATTTTATCCCGTTAATATTAATCACCCAAAAAATTTCAAGTAATTAATTTAATTTTGTACGTTGATTTCTTTCTTGGCGGTAACCGTCAAGCAAATTGAAATTTATAAGATGTATCGAGTTATTTAATTATTCGCCGGGTCTCTGATCGCGTTTACAGACCACGCAGATCGCGGAATGTTTACTTATTGGTTGTTAACTCGCTCAGGAATTTTGCAAATTGTAATTATTTTGCGGTCAACAAGATATGGAATCTTCTTTTTATATTCCGCCACGTATCTGTAAGGGAGGTATAGGAATCATGCGAAACATTCACTAGTGAGTTTTTAGTAGATGAGCACGTTTTAGAGTCCCTACAATAAGATTTTAATAGTTTCGCGATGATGTCTGTGTGTGTGGATCTTTGGAGTTACGGTTTCTCAAAAACTACTAAACTGAAAATTGTGATACTTTGTATATATCAATTGTATCCCTTTTGGACGAGTTGATAAGTTTTTGGTGATAATCCAATAATCAGAAGTGGTAGTTTACTTGAAGCCCTATCAAGTTATTTTGAAATATCTCAGGCTTTGTTATTAAAATAATGTTGTAAATATTATTATCTACAATTGTTGTTTGAAACATTTTTCTCTTACTGTCACCATCAATGAATTACTACACGTTTGAAAAAACAGTTCAACGCATATTTTGTCATGTCATATAAGTGAAAACATAATTTGTTGAAGGGATGAACGTTTCTTGATAGTGGTGGTCCGTGTTCCTGCATTGTTCAATAAGAAATCTATGCCGGGAGGTATTGTGCTGCCCACAACAGATTTTATATTTGGGTTGAGTATGTTTTCGAGGGATGGACGTATTGACTGGTAGATTGAAAGGCGGGTGTCTGCAGGGTGCAAGGTATTGGGTGCTCTGGGTACATTTCTTCGAAACATGTATGTATCCAGAGATACTCGATTGAGTGTTTATAATGGTGTGTTAGTGCCTAGTGAATGTTGGGTGTGGATGAAGAAGCATGAACAACGTATAACTGCTGTGGAAATGAGGTATTTGAGAGCAGAGTGATCGTGGAATACATTGGTGTTTGGTGAGTGTGAGATTGAGAAGAATGTTCTTAAAAAAGTGTGAGGTGGTTTGGACATTTAGAAAGGTTGTGAAACTAATAAATTGAGGGTGAACGATTGCGTAGGTGTCCGAGGAATAAGTGGTTGGGTATGATTGATGGTTTGTTGCGTGAATGAATGATGTATGAATGTGGACGAAGCGAAAGTGGTGGAATGTTTGGAGAATGTTCTAGATTCGTGCTACCTCACTGAGTGGGATATAACGTGTATGTATGTAAAATATAAAAATTTTCAGTTTAGTAGTTTTTGAGAAACCGTACACTTCATCGTAAAACTATTAAAATCGTATTATAAAGACCCTAAAATGTGCTCATCCACTGAAAACTCACTACCGAATTTTTAGCATGATTCCTATACCTCCTTTACAGGATGTGGCAAGAAGTAAAAACAGCCATTATAATATTGATGGCCAGTACTTAATAAATTAAAGCTATTCATGAAGATGTGAAGCGACTGTAATGCCACCTATTACTAAAATTTATGTAAAATATACGAATGGATACTTTACGAACAGCGAAATATTGAAAGCTCGTAATATGGCTCGTTATTTTTAACGAGGTGGACGAAAACTTGTTACGCATATAAATAAATATTAATTGCTAAAGAATTTAACATTACAGGGTGTTTGAACTTCGAGAGATTCGTAGATATTGAAACAAACATCACAGACTGTTTATAGTTCAACTTAAATATGTATCAGCAAAGAATCCACTGTAAGTTAATGTTAATACTTCTTGTAATTGCAAAACCATCGCGAGGTATTTTTACTCTGATGCCTGCTCCTGTTTTTAACTCGGTTTTTAGCATCTCAAAAATCTTAATAGACCTGTTTTGCAGTTTCTTCTCCATACAGATGACGATATTATACAAATCGGTAGCAAGCTTCTGCTAATTTAATTTTAAATGCAAACGTTCGACTTTTAATAGTAGTATATTGCAAGCATTATAAAATGCTTGAAAGAATAGATATCAGTAAAAAAAAGTAATAAACATAAACTACCTCTCGCTTAAAACTTGATTACAACAATGTACAATGTACTGATTACAACAATGATAAATGTACTGATCACAACAATGTAAATGTACTGATTGCAACAATGAAAATCTACTGATTGCAACAATGAAAAATTGTAATCTCAAGTCAAGTCTGATTTATTTTATACTTGACTAGAACGTAGTCCATAGTGTTTACACAGCAGCAAAAGTCGTCTTTTTAAAGTCAAAGTCATGCAATTTTCGTTTGAATTCACATTTATAAAGCATGTTATAATTGCTTTTCTATCAATTTCTACATAATAACCTGTCAAATTTTCAAATTATAAATTGAGATACATTCAAATACCTGATAGGCCTTCAAATAAACTGCCACTTCCGGTTGTTAAATTGTTACCAAAATTTAATCACATCATAATTCAAATATGCAAGTTCTAAATATGAAATTTGTAAACGATAGAGTTATTAGATTTTTATTTATCGTGGATGAAGCATCTAAATTTTATTTGTACAAGATATTCGTGTGGTGTTCAGACCAATGTTTTTAGCATAGATAATATTTTATTAGTGACGTTGTTTGTCTGAACGAGTAGTAAAACATTTGAATATAATATTTTATTCATGATACAATACAAGTAGAAACAAACTCGCGAATTATCAGTTCAAATTGCAAAGTTAAAAATAGAATTTCAGTTCGTCAGGATTCTTCAAGTTTTTCGCGTCTTTCAAGCACTCAAATCATTTGTCTGTCAGTGTATTTTATTCTGTATACTTTAATTTATGAATTGCTGCGACTGCGCACAACACACTATAGTATTTCTTATGAGATTAGAGTTTGCAATTTTAATTTCTAAACGGCACAAAATATAGAAAAATGTTTCAAATAAATATTGTAGCCAATATTATTCTACATATTTCTAAATATTATAAACTGAAAACACAGCACTCATTTTTAATGAAACTTATCTGAAGATAAATTCGCTTCTACGTTCCATGTTGATCATTGCAAATCACTTAAATGAATATAATACTGCCAATACTGGAACGCTCACTGATGTTGAAAATGCGAAGTTGCGGGTTTGTTCTATAATGTTTTTATAAATACTTAGCGACCGTTCAACAAACAAGTGTTATACAAAGAAGAGTAGCTCGTTTTTTGGTTTCGTAAAAAGCTGCAAGTGTTCAAAAATGTTAGTGGAACTGTTTAAATCAAACTGAGCTATTTATTTCATTAAATAATACTATAAAATAATATCATCGACAAGATATTAATTCAGTGATCGTCGAAGAGCCCCGGCGTCGCTGTTGCTAATGAGGCTAGTTTTTCGCTGGACCGCTGGTTTCGCGTGATTAATAAAGCTGGTAATTAGTGGTGAAGTCAGCATCAAGTCCGGCTCAGCGTGCAGAATGTTTTGCATCAGTTTCACGCAGCTACATTCGTTAGTTGCACTGGAGTCATTAGCAGTAAGTGATGTCTCATCTAATATTCAGCCCTTGCTGAGACCTCAACCAACTTTTTGTGGACTGACAAGAAACTGTTAACTATTCATACGTAATTAAATAATCAGTTTATTTGCTTGGCTTACCAGCATTTGCAAATGTAGCAAATTTGATTTATTTGTATAAACGATTAGAGCACTTTTTTATTTTACACCCAGAATCATATCATTTGACCCAAGTATCACGAAGTATGGTAATTATAGAGTTTAGAAACGGACTGGCTCATTGAGCACATCAGCCCTTACAATCAAACATAGAAAATATGTAGACAACATAAACAAGTAAATATAAACAGCAACTAAACAACGATTTGATTACAACAATGGAAATTTGATTACAACAATGAAAATTTCAATTTGATTACAACAATGAAAATTAAATTACAACAATAAAATTTTCTTTAATCTTAATGAAATGTGTCATTGTATGAGCTTAGAATCATATCATTTGGCCCAGTTGAAATCATACAAAGGAAAATTGTTTAATACACCATATTTATAATTTTTACTTATCGCACATACTTATTATGTTTATGTTACGAATTGATTAGATTTTGGGAACAATTCATCAACAATAAGTGCTAGTTTATTTGGTAGCTTATCAGGGTTTTTGGGCACATCTCTCTAAATAAATGAGAAAGAGTAAATTTTACTAAAAAAGTGTTGAATAATATAATACGTGGGAAACCTATCTTTGTCGTACAGACCGCATAGAAGGTTAATAAGAAAATATAAAGAAATTAAACATTCAAAAATTTTGAAGGAAAATGGTTCATATAAAAATCGAATAATACATTAATAAAAATAATATGTGAATTTGAAGGAATTTTCAAATAATTAGATAATACATTGTTAAATATTATTATTACTTTTGGATAAGATTGTTCAACATGATTTCACATAGTAACCGCTCAACAAACGCATAGCAACATCTCAACAAACCCATAACAACCGCTCTATAAATAAGTGTTAGACGAAAACGGATAACCCACGATGTATATCTATCACTGACTCGTTTTTCTTTTTCTTAAAAGCCTACAAGTGCGCGTTCCAGACTTACTATATTTCAATGGTTGCGTGAACGAAAGATGTATGAATGTGAACGAGGCGAAAGTTAGATTTATTTTTTCGGTTCTGGTTTCGTGCTACCACACTGAGTGGGATATAGCGTGAGGTTATAGTTTATGATCGTTGGACCATTCTACATAAAATAGAAATGATCATGACAGTATGTTGCAGCATTCATTGCGGTTTACATAAAATTATTTACTAAATTTATTTGCGAATATTAGCAAAGTATTTAAAATAAGTTGAGCGGGAGATTATGTGCTGGCCACATCAGATTTTTATTTTCCGCACTTTTATTTGTAAGGGAGGTGAAATTTTGGTACCGATTTTGATAAGCATGTTTTAGGGTCCCTAGAATACAATATTACTACTTATATGATGACGTCTGTCTGTGTGACGATTTTTACCTCTCGCCTACCTCTAGGTAAGGAAGGTATTGTTTTTGGTGAAAAAATTGGGTAGTGAGTTTTCAATGAATAAGCACGTTTTTGGCTCCCTACAATACGATTTTACTATTTTCGCAATGATGTCTGTATGTATGTGTGTGTGTAGTCTGTGGTAATTTTTTCGTCTCACATAACTCAAATACTATAATACCAAAAAATACAATTTTGTGAATTATTGCTTCCTATATTTAAATGAAGAGCTGATTAGATTTTAGATAAAATTGGTCAACCGGAAGTAGCAGTTTACTTGAAGCCCCTTCGTGAAAAACACGGTTAAATTTCCTTTTTCAACAATTTATGTTATTTTGAAAGTTGAAGAATATTTAATTTTACATGTGTTTTGATTACACTAATTTTATTAATTTTCATTAGATTTGGAGATAATAAAGTATAAAAAATTAGATTTCACAAATCTTGCATTCCGAGTACACCATGGAAACATTTAAATATTTTCAATTTTTTACGAAATGTGACACATGTCATTGTGATTGTGAAGCTGTTTTCTTAGTGAAATATAATGTCAAAAAATTAAATAAATACACGAAAGAAAATTAAAATTCTCAAATATAATTAGAAAATAAATAAATAAGAAGGTATGTTTCTGTATCAAATACTGTTTTGTACCGTTTAAGAGTAGTATTGGGCGGGAGGTTATGTGCTGGAACCATAAGATTTTTTCGTCTACGATAACTGTTTTAATAAAGCTATCAATACCAAATTTAGCTTTTAGATGTTCAATTTTCAAGCTGAATAGATTTTGGGAGCAATGCAACATTCAAAAGTGGTAATTTATTTGAAAACGTATCAAGTTTTTTGAGCATTTCTCAGTAAATACTCGAGTTACCATAAACTTTGTTATGACATAAAATATGTAAAATAAGACTAGCTACAACTTATACTTGAAACATTTTATTCTATTTCGCACAATTTAAAAATTATTTAAGTGAAAAGTTAAGTACATCTTTCATAATTATTTTCATCCTACCTTATTCGTAAATAGCCTGCATAAATGTGGTCTCGCATATCGACGCCTGGCTCGGACGACTTTACCAGCGGTAGCCAACAATCGTGGACGCTGTTCCACCCCCTTGCTTACCACCCCTGTCTCCGAGGGCACGGGTACACACTCACTGCTCACTTCACACCCGTCTACGTCACACACGCGAATTGTGATCGTGTTGTTGTTATCCGGACACATTGTTGCTTTTATTAATATTTATCATGTATTTATTACTATGTATAAATGAAAGGTTATGAATTTAAAACACACAAATTGTCACATTTTAAACGAAGGCTCTTGCTCGACTGGTACACTGAGACTAACTGAATTAAACACGGCAGTAGACAACGAACAAGATTTAACTAATATTATTTTACTTTTGATGTTTTTGGGAATAAATATAATGTATAGTGCGGCTAAGTATCGATGGTCCTGTAAAGGTATAGGGCATTGAAATATAATAATACTGGAATGCACATTGAACTTGAAAATGCGAGCTGAGAGACATATTTCAACACATTCAATTTAATTTTTGGCTTCTCGCCGCATTCTGTAAGGGAGGTATAGCAATCATGCTAAAAATCCGGTAGTGAGTTTTCAGTGGATGAGCACGTTTGAGACTCCCTAAAATACGATTTTAATAGTTTTGCGATGATGTCTGTCTGTCAGTCTGTGTGGATTCTGGAGTTATGGTTTCTCAAAAACTACTAAACTGAAAATTTGTATATTTTGTATACAGGGTGTTCAATTTAAGTGTGGCACCATTGCTATCTCGAGAACTATAAGAGCTACGAGGTCGGTTAAATTAGTAAACAATTTCTATATCATAAGACAATTAAAATGAGAGAAACAAGAATTTTTTTAGACCAGTGGTTCTCAAAATGCGGGGTGCAACTTTCTTATTTTAAATGGCAACCTATTTTTTTTTTTTTTATTTGCTTATTCGATTCAGTATATTTTTCTGAATTCAATGATATTCACATGTAATTACAAATAATAGAAAATATTTGAGAAAAATGTAAAATTACAAATGTATCATTTTTATTTAAATATGCATATACAAAGTTTGCCATGGAGGAAAACAAATAAAACAAACAATTTTTAATATTAGTTTTTTGAAGTGTACTTCTGTATTGTAACAACAAAATGAATAATTATTTTCATAATTACAGTTTTTGCAATTATTTCTGCATTTGATTTATTGGTTTTCTTCCATGGCAAACTTTGTATGGGCATATTTAAATAAAAATGATTTCTAATTTTGCATTTTTCTCAAATATTTTGCTTTATTTGGTCATTACATGTGGATATCATTGAACTCAGAAAAATATACTGAATCGAATAAGCAAATAAAAAATAGGTTGCCATTTAAAATAAAAAAGTTGCACCCCGTATTTTGAGAACCACTGGTTAAAAAAATATTTTTTAAGCTCATTAAAATAGTCTTGTAAAATAAAAATTGCTAATTTAACCGACCTTGTAGCTCTTATAGTTCTCGAGATAGCAATGGTGGCACACTTAAATTGAACACTTTGTATATATCAATTGTATCCCCTTTGGAAGAGCTGATTAGTTTTTGGTGATAATCCAATAACCGGAAGTGGTAGTTTACTTGAAGTATTTTGAAATATATCAGTAAATTATGGTTGGATGACAATTTTTGTTATTGGAATAATATTTCATATATTATTATCTACAATAATTCTTTAAAACATTTTTTCTTCAAACGTCATAAAAGTACGTTGTTATGTATTTGTATTCAACAAGCAGAAGTTCAATATTGTCGCCGCCGGCGTAAAAGTGTATCCTTGGCAACACATTTACGCCGGCGGCGGACTAAGTAAAATATTATGAAAAATAGTTAGGTTGTAATTCAATAATTTGACAGTTAAAAATGAAACAAATAAATAAAAATAACAAAACAGCATATTCTACGGCAACTTGAAATGCTAGATAAGGTAGAATATTTTTTGAAGTTTTGAGCATTTTATAAGAGTTATAATTTTATTTTCTATGTTTGAAGAAAAAATAGCATGTGTTATTCGGAGTAAATGTGTCTTTGGGTGCTTCGCATGTAATTGTTCGGCTCGCTTCGCTCGTCGTTCAAACTTACATGCTCAGCACTCAAAGTATCACATTTACTCCTAATGACACAATATACTATTTTTCTACGACCGAGCAAAATATATACATTTCCAACTGTCAGTTGAAAGCAGAAAATTGACGTTTGCCGCTTGGCAAGCAGCAAAATAAATTTCTTTAGTAGAATAGAAAAATGGACAGTTGTTATGGAAAATTTTAATTTTCAAAGAAAACAGTTCACGATAATAGTAGGTAATATTTAACAATAGTATCTTATAATAACAGCAAGTTTACTTTTAATGACAAGTTACTTTGAACAAAGAACAAGGCATATTCCTTCTCATATATATTCTTCGACTTTTCAAGTAATAGATTTAATATTACATTCTTCGCAGCTTCTTTGATGTGTGGTGGAGTACATTCCATTTCACATTCGTCACTATCCATCATGCCATGATGTTTCACAAAATTTTAACGTCATAATTGAATTGAAAAATTAATATCTGTCATACGATTCAAACAAATAACACAAGAAATAGTATCCATCACCTTGGAAACGGTTTAACATGGCCAACTGTAAAATGGATCGGAATAAAAGTTCGAACAGAAAATGGCAAATATAATATTTTCATCCAGATTTTTATTATTATTGAATCGGTCGTAGCAAAAATAGTGTGTGTTTCGCGAGCAGAAAGTGTCCTTGCTGCTTATGCATGTCCATGCGCAAGCGGCAATAGACTACTTTCTGCTCTAGATACACAAATAACTATTATATTCTTTTACGGTCTCCATTTACGAATTATAACACTTTGACGTTTTCATTTAAAGCTATTAACTAGTGCTTTTTAAAATAACAAAACAACGTTTGAAAAATGTCTATTTTTAACATGTGTCATAAGTGAAAACTTTTGTTGAAGTAATGAACAGTTTTTGATAGTGGTGGTCCGTGTTCCTACATCATTTGATAAGAAATTTATAGCAGGAGATATAGTGTCCACAACAGATTTTTTATTGTTGTAATCAAGACATTATTGTAATCAATACATTGTTGTCATCAATACACTGCCGTAATTATGTTCTTTAAAAATATTTGAATGTTTTTCTTTAACAAAACATAGTCATGACGTGAGCATTAGGTGTTGTGACGTCACAAGTTTCAGGGAAGTTTACAGTAGCACAAAAATTGCAATAATCTGACATCATTATTATTCAAACTTAAGTCAAAACAAGACAACTAATATTTATTATACATCGTATGTTCAATTAAGTTTGTTAAACCGTAGTTTACGGCCAATTGTGAAGTTAGCTACGGATCGCCAATGATGTTTGGTAGATATGACAGTTTGGGGTGATGCAAGTCAAACAAAAAAACCTAGTAAATTTGCATTCTGAAAATGCTGTTGAACAAATTCGTGTTTATTCAACCTCGAAACTAAAATAAATCTGAGTGTCTTGCTTTTTCCTCCCGCCTACCTCTAGGTAAGGGAGGTATTGATTTGGTCAAAAAATTGGGTAGTGAGTTTTCAATGAATAAGCACGTTTTAGGCTCCCTACAATACGATTTTACTATTTTCGCGATGAGGTCTGTATATAATGTATGTATGTAAGTATGTGTGTGTGTGTGTGTGTGTGTGTGTAGTCTGTGGTAATTTTTTCGTCTCGCTTAACTCAAATAAAGATAAAGATAAGGATTATGGGTTAACTTGTAGTTTACTTTTACCAAAACATTAGGTTGTAGTTAACTTGAAGTTTTACTTTGACTATCAGTTCCTAACCTCGAATTGTGACATTTTGAATATACGAGTATAAAAATGAATGATTTTGAAGTAAATGCGTTTAGTGACGATGAAGATGAATTAATTCGACGCACAAAAATAATTAGGCATAGATCAAACTCCTTTGAAGAATACGATTATTTGGATTTTTTAATCAGTTTAGATTGACAAAAAGAACTTATAGAACAGATGAAACTGGAGGTTTTGCAGCATCGAACAAACAGGTATACTCTTATGCATTTCCTTTCAGGTCGTAATTTGGGTTCGGGTTGTTTTGGACTTGTGGTGAAAGCCACAGTTTCCAACTTTTTTGAGGGAGAACCCGAGAGAACTGTTGCTGTCAAAATGCTTCACCCGCACTAGAATTTCATGGATTTAAATATGTTAATAAGTGAACTGAAAATAATGATTCACCTGGCAGAACACGACAACTTGGTAAATCTGCTGGGTGTTTTTCACCAATAAATCGACATTGACATTTCAATTTTAAATATATTTACGGAAGTTTTTTAGCATTGTAGTAGATTTTACAGGTGTCAGTGCAGTTTTAGCTAATTTGAGACTGCATTATATAAAAAAGCCTCAAGCAGAAGAGGAATTCAAAATTTGCAGACAAAGGTTTTTCGGAATTGATATATCGTTTGTAAATTTCTTCTTTAATTATCTTCCACGCATGTGCTTTCTGCTGCCAATTTACAGCCTCTGTCTTTTTGTTTTAATAACATCTTTATTTTTATCTACCAAAGAAATTAATAAATCCTCTTCATATTTATTGAAGTTATCACATTTTTAATATTTATCAGTTGATTCGTTCATCTAGGTATATCATATTTTAATTAATATACTCACTTCAACATTTCATTATTAATATACTACATTTATTAAATTAAATACTTCCGAAATATTATTGCTTTTGACAGTGACAGTTCTCCAATAAACAAATTGTTTCATAATTTACAGAGTACCAACATTCGGTAAACTTGCAGTTAGTAAACTTTGATTAATAAAATGATTGAAAAACACTTCCCAAGTAAACTCGAAGTAACTTGCAAGTTAGGTTCAGCTTACCAAAAAGTTAATCATCGATTGTAAAACCGGGCCTAAGAGTAGTATTGGGCGGGAGGTTATGTGCTGCGCACATCAGATTTTTTATATTGATGTATCTTTGTACTTATTCACTTTACAGCAAATGTGTAAATACAAAAGTTATTCAGAATTTAATAATGCATGCAATAAGGCCCATTTGCTAACCTAAGTGTTAGTATTTTACGATATACCAAACAAATTAAAACTAATATTTATAGAAAAATTGTAATACGCTCATGAAAAATTAAATAAAATGAAAAATATTTAACATTTCATTTTGTTTATATATTAGAGTGTTATATTACTCTCTGTAGAATTTTTTTTTTCAACAATTTATGTTATTTGGAAAGTTGAAGAATATTTAATTTTACATGTGTTTTGATTACACTAATTTTATTAATTTTCATTAGATTTAGAGATAATAAAATATAATGAAATTAGATTTCACAAATCTTGCAGTCCTTGTACACCATGAAAACATTAAAAATTTTTAATTTTTTACGAAATGTCAATCATCAAATACTATTTTGTACCGTTTAAGAGTAGTATTGGGCGGGAGGTTATGTGCTGACACACCAGTTTTTTAAAATTGTTTTTCTTTAGCTATGACCGGCTAAAAAACTAGGGCCTGCAGCTAACTTCTCTTGTGGCTGTAAACTACGGTTTAACTATAAGTTTTATTATCGAACAATAATAAGTAATTAATATTCTATTTCAAATCATCGATCGCCATCAGGTTCTGAAGAGGGCTGCAAACACAAAAAATACAAACATTTATTTAACTTCCCAAATATTTTAAAATCAATTTACCTTCAATGTTGAAACAGCTTCAGTTTCCGGTATGGTCTAGATAATTTGGTGTAGTCGATGATGTCCACGACGGAACTTCTTACGACTTAATCGGTATGGTCTAGACTAGAGGATTTGTCGAGAAACTTCCACCAAAACAACAATAAGGAAAAAGGCATATTTGATTACAACAATTGTTGTATGCCATGTCCAGAATAATAGATATATCCATTAAAATAGTGTGCATAGAATATGCTTTACAAGATAAGTCACATAGAGTTTTATAACTCGCTCATTTAAGAAAGCAATAGTTTGTCAAATAGAAAGATATTGCTTTCTTACAGCACACACGCTGTAAAATACTCAAATACCCTAGAGGTATCGTAAAATACCAAAATGAACACGACCAGGATAACTCCAAGAAGAAGACATTTTAAACACAACAATTGTACAATTGTAGTATTTGTATGTGTTTAGAAATTGAAATCTCGAAATATATTAAGCTCACATCAAGGAAGAAAACCAAAATAGTTGTCCACTCACTATCAGATTATATAAATCTGAAGATTTTGAATTAAGTTCATAGAATGACTGGGCTTCAAAGACACTCGATTTAATTGCAGTGCCAGAATGAAGTAGAATAATTTAATTGTAGAAATCGCTCATTTAAGAACACAATAGTTCTTATTGTAATCAATATGGTAAATGGTAAATTTGTAATATTCATAAATGTAAAGAGCAGGTCAGTGCTACGTGTAGCATTTTGTAGCACTCACTTTTTATATCCTCGATGAGTTATGACACCTCGAAAACACATTAGGTATATGTCGTACCAATTCCCAGGATGAATACACCTTTATATACAACAATAAATTGTTGTTATTCCTGCATGTGTTGAAAAATGAACATTGCCAGAGACATATCGGAAACGATATAATAGGCAAAGTGAAGTGTTTCAAATCTTTCAATATCCACAGAATTATTGATAAGACTGTCTTTAAATCAGCAGAATATATAAATCTGAAGATTTTGAATTAAGTTCATAGAATGACTGGGCTTCAAAAACTCTCGATTTAAATGTGGTGTCTGGATGTAGTCGAATATCCATTGCACGATAAATCACATAGAGCTTTGTAACTCGCTCGTTTAAGAAACCAATATTTGGGTAAATGGAAAGATATTGATTTCTTAGATAATTCCTCAAATATCCCTTAACGGGGTTGTGTAAAATGTTTAAAAGCAGAGATAAATTCGTAGAATGACTGGACTTCAAAGACACTCGATTTAATTGCAGTGTTAGAATGAAGTAGAATAAGTTAATTGTAGAAATCGCTCATTTAAGAACATAGTGAGTAGTTCTTGTTGTAATCAATATGGTAAATGGTAAATTTGTAATATTTATAAATGTAAAGAGCAGAGCTGTGCAACATGTAGCATTTTGTAGCACTCTTGAAGCAAATTACTTTTTATATCCTCGATGAGTTATGGAACCTCGAAAGAACCTAGAATACATGGCATACCAATTCGCAGGATGAATACACCTTTATATACAACAATAAATTGTTGTTATTTCCGCATGTGTTGAAAAATGAACATTGCCAGAGACATATCGGAAACGATATAATAGGCAAAGTGAAGTGTTTCAAATCTTTCAATATCCACAGAATTATTGATAAGACTGTCTTTAAATCAGCAGAATATATAAATCTGAAGATTTTGAATTAAGTTCATAGAATGACTGGGCTTCAAAAACTCTCGATTTAAATGTGGTGTCTGGATGTAGTCGAATATCCATTGCACGATAAATCACATAGAGCTTTGTAACTCGCTCGTTTAAGAAACCAATATTTGGGTAAATGGAAAGATATTGATTTCTTAGATAATTCCTCAAATATCCCTTAACGGGGTTGTGTAAAATGTTTAAAAGCAGAGATAAATTCGTAGAATGACTGGACTTCAAAGACACTCGATTTAATTGCAGTGTTAGAATGAAGTAGAATAAGTTAATTGTAGAAATCGCTCATTTAAGAACATAGTGAGTAGTTCTTGTTGTAATCAATATGGTAAATGGTAAATTTGTAATATTTATAAATGTAAAGAGCAGAGCTGTGCAACATGTAGCATTTTGTAGCACTCTTGAAGCAAATTACTTTTTATATCCTCGATGAGTTATGGAACCTCGAAAGAACCTAGAATACATGGCATACCAATTCGCAGGATGAATACACCTTTATATACAACAATAAATTGTTGTTATTTCCGCATGTGTTGAAAAATGAACATTGCCAGAGACATATCGGAAACGATATAATAGGCAAAGTGAAGTGTTTCAAATCTTTCAATATCCACAGAATTATTGATAAGACTGTCTTTAAATCAGCAGAATATATAAATCTGAAGATTTTGAATTAAGTTCATAGAATGACTGGGCTTCAAAAACTCTCGATTTAAATGTGGTGTCTGGATGTAGTAGAATATCCATTGCACGATAAATCACATAGAGCTTTGTAACTCGCTCGTTTAAGAAACCAATAATTGGGTAAATGTAAAGATATTGATTTCTTAGATAACTCCTCAAATATCCCTTAACGGGTTGTGTAAAATGTTGTAAAATGTTTAAAAGCAGAGATAAATTCGTAGAATGACTGGGCTTCAAAGACACTCGATTTAATTGCAGTGTCAGAATGAAGTAGTTTAAGTTAATTGTAGAATTCACTCAGTTAAGAACACAATGAGTAGTTATTATTGTAATCAATATGGTAAATGGAAAATTTGTAATATTTATAAATGAAAAGAGCAGGTCAGTGCAACGTGTAGCATTTTGTAGCACTCTTGAAACTCTTAACATTGACATATAAACATATCTCTATAGTGTCTGAATGGATTTGAATATCCGTTGCACGATAAATCACATATAGTTGCCAACTTGTAGATTTAAAAACGCAGTAATTCTTGTAGTAAATTTGCAATATGTATGCATTACTCTTGGCGTGTTACACAAAGTATAACAAAGAAAAAATTGTTTATTACCAAACAGTAAGCATTTTCAAACAACATAACATTTAGGTATTGTTGTTAAAAATATAAAGACAATACAAATTGTCAACATTTTTATAAAATACAGTCTCAGAATAATAACATAGTTATTAATTCAAAGAGATCGGCCAAGCTAATCAATCGGGAACTACAGACGCGCTTCGCTTTTATTGGAGCTCATCAGTGTAGTGTAACCCGTCAATTGCTGTGAGGCAGTGGCACCGATTGACTGGCTCAGCGAGATCTAAGATCTCAACAGATTGGTAAATGGATCTGAGAAGTAAATAAATACTCCCAGAGACATCTACCGTTCTTAAAATTCAACAGAAGTAAATGTTTGAAAAGGTTTTGTTGTATAGCATATCTTGAAACAAGGACATTTCAAACGACGAAATAGAAGACATTTTGAACGACATAATGGACATTACCAGCAACAAAATGGACAAAGTTAAAAATTAACTTATTGACAAAACTCTTTTTAAATCAACAGAAAAAATATCGACATGATAATAATTATATTTGAAGACTGCAAGTACCCCGAGTTAAACAATTTTTTTAACAATAAAATTATTAGAAGATTTTCCAAACACCGTGGAAAACATTTTTTCTTTGTAGTTTCTAAAGATTTTTGAGATTGTTGATTTTCATGCGGGCATCATTATCCATTTGTTTTTTCTATTCCAAAAATCTTCATCTTCTACTAAATACTTCTTAAACCATTTATCCAACGTTTGATCCCTAAAAAATATTCATTATGTACTACATATAAAATTTAATTTGTTCAACCTGAAAAATATGCAACAATCAAATGCAATTATATATATTTTTTTCACGCTATTGTTGCTTTATGCAAAACTTAATTGTTACGTCATGTATGTATTACACTGTACTCTTAAATAAATAATAATATGTCGATAGATATTTATAAGGTTTTCTGTCTTAATAAGGCCACAATACTTTACGTACATTTCATGGACTAAAATGAAAATATTTTTCAACCATTTTTATAATATTAAATGTGTAATGATTAAAAACAATTTTCAATTACTTGTTGACTAGATTTTTTCGTGGGCTAATAAATTAGATCTATTTCAATGTAAATACAAATATTTGAAACAGGTAAATTATTTCTAAACAGGGTATAAGAGTTATTTATGAATCAAGGCACTGAAGTTTAACTTTTTATCACGAATATAGAATTTATAAATCATGTGACAAAAAGGAACTTCAGTGCCGCGGTACATATAAAATTTTATTTTAAATCTAAAATTATATTATATAGGTGAAGTTTATACATCAGTCTGTCAATTGGAACTGACATTCAGTGTTACCAAACTCGAACATTGAACTTATCGTAAATAACACTTAAAATTATGTGTTTTGTCCTCAATTTTTTCAACGGAATTAATTAGTTAATTGTTCTTGCACAAATTGTTTCATTTTACGAATAAATTTACTACAATACGTCATATATCTGTCAAAACTACCCTGCTTGTATAATAATTATTTTACGGTTGCCAACACTGCGTTGCTCAAAATCGTCGTATAATGGGTTACTTTAGTGACGATTTCTGAGCTTTTAATGACGATTTTTCAGCACTTCAGTGCCGATTACAAATTAAGTATTGTTATATTGAGGAATATTATTTATTAAGTAATTTATCAGTAATAATATAACAAGAGAGTGAGAATACATTGAAAATAATTTGACAGATCTTTCGATAACTTATATACGTATATATATATATATATATATATATATATATATATATATATATATATATATATATATTAGATTATTTTTTGATTTCATCATCAGGCACGCCACTAAATCTATATTTTTTGCTCATGTTTACTTGTGTTGATGATAACTATCTGACATTTGACATCTGTCAACAAAAAATAAAGCTACAGAGAATATTGCCGGGAATAATCACAAGAGCATTATTGTCAGTATAATGACAGGATTTGTTAAAACGCAGACACGTGATATACAATATAGCATTTCATTGGTTTAAAGAAACGTCAAAAAATAATCATTATAACAATATTTTATTCGCGGTTCAGAAATAATTAATTTGCGTTAAATAAAAATATTTACATTAAAACTGATCTAATTTATTAGTTCACGAAAAAATCTAGTCAACAAGTAATTGAATATTGTTTTTAATCAATACACATTCAATATTATAAATATAGTTGAAAAATATTTTCATTTTGGTCCGCGAAATTTACGAAAAAATATTATACAATAAATCTCATAAATATCTATCGGAAAATTATCATTTACCTAAGAGTACAGTGCAATACATACATGACGTAACAATTTGTATGCAACATGAAAAAAATAATAATGATATTTGATTATAGCATATTTTTCAGGTGATAGCAAATACATATAAATTAAAATATTGTTTTAAATTTCCACTTAGTTATGTACAATTATTGATTATTAACCCATTAAAAGCGAATGACGTTAACAGATAAATATACATGAAAATAAAATAAATTTTCTAGTACAATATTAATATTAATTAATATTATTAACACATATCCATTTATTAGCAATAATTTCGTTAGATTATTCATTAAATCTTGTATGCAAAAATCAAGTTTTTCGTGTTCGTTTATTATTGATCTACAATGGCGTCGCACTTATGGAAATATAAATTCAAAACAAACTCAAAATACTCATTTAAAATATGCATAAACAATGCCACGAAATTATTAATACATTACACATGAATACTCACTTTTCTTCGCATATTTCGGGTACAAACAATACATTTTCTACATATACAAAACAGAAAACATGTCTGCCACACAACAACGTAAATATAAAATGAAATGGTTTGATGACGCGTTCGATACGGAACGGACGTAGCAGTTCAGTGGCGCACCCACGGGGGTGCTAGGGTGCACGCGCCCCCTTGAAATGCTGGCGCAGTTAGGTGAAAAAATAAAAATATTGCGGTAATTTTTAACTTATTCATTTTACAGCAAAAATATAAATATAAAATATGTTCAGAATTTAAAGGTGTATGTATAAAAGTTCATTTGGTTACAAAAATAGCAGTTTATCAATATTTAATAGAAAATTTGTAAAAAGGCCATGGAAAATTGAACAAAAACGAAATATGTTTGAAATTTCATAAAACAGTTTTAAGGTTATAGTAATTTTCTACGAAATTTCTACTAAAAATAATACAACACTGTAATAAATAAATCTAAATCTGTTTTCTGAAACGTCAAAAAAGATTTTTGGTGACATTTTATTTATTGAAATTGGTGTGACTGCATTAAATAGACAAAATATTCTAAACAAAGTACCAAATAATCAGTGTCACCAACCTAAATATTCTACCAAAAATATTACGGGCTGAAGATAGCGCTGGATGAACATGACTTTTTTCAAACAATATAGCAATATTATAATAAATGAAACATATAATGTTTTATACCTACATTTGTAGATAAAAGTCCAAAGTTTTGTAATCAATTTTTAAAAGCTAATTTTGTTTACAAATTATACATGAAAAAAATTTTTAAAGTAGTAAAATATATGTCACACATTCCCATGAACGACTTCAGTAATGCAAATAATTTGTATATTTGTAAATATCATGGAGTATGGAGAACGCACTCAATGTTAATTTTTTGGTCCATGACTTTTAGTCTCTGCCCGATCCGCTATGTAGGCGCTAGTAGTCATTTCATAGTGCTACTTGATCCATAATAATTTTTTAATTTAAATTATTTTATTTAAATGAAAAACAAAGGTTATTTGCAATATAACAAATATATTGTACAAAAATAAATACAGATATTATTATAAAAATATCGCAACAATTGTTGAGCAAAATTATTCAGTGTTGGCGTTTATATTTGCAAATATTCTGGTAATTATTTTCAATGAATTTTTGTCACAATTTTATAAAATAAATAAATCAGTTTCAATGTTTAAATTTGCAAATATACTGCTAATTACTTTGAATAATCTTTGGTCACAATTTTACAAACTAAATTAATCAGTTTCGTTGATCATATTCGCAAATATTCTAATAAATGCTTTGAAGAAGCTACTGTTACAATTTTACAAACTAAATAAATCAGTTTCGTTGTTTATATTTGCAAATATTTTAATAAATACTTTGAAGAAGCTGCACTTATAATTTTTCAAACTAAATTAATCAGTTTCGTTGATCATATTTGCAACTATTCTAATAAATACTTTGAACAAGCTTCAGTTACAATTTTACAAACTAAATAAATCAGTTTTGTTGTTTATATTTGCAAATATTTTAATAAATACTTTGAAGAAGCTGCACTTATAATTTTACAAACTAAATTAATCAGTTTCGTTGATCATATTTGCAAATATTCTAATAAATACTTTGAAGAAGCTTCAGTTACAATTTTACAAACTAAATAAATCAGTTTCGTTTATCATATTTGCAAATATTCTTATAATTACAGGTTAAAGAACAATTATATTTATATTTCAATAATTTAATAATTTTTATTTATAAAGAAATTAGGCCAAGTATTTGTCAGTCAGTCAGTAAGTCATTTTACTGACCTATTTTAATTAAAAATAAATATTATTTGTGAATTTATTCAAGATTAAGTGAGCTTTGAATTTAGAAAATCTTGTTGCGTAAATACTGTCTTTTTCGTAACGCAAGCGAATTTGAAGATTAGAAAATCTTCCATCATTAATGCTGTCTTCTGTAAGTGAACTTGAAGATTGAAATGTCGTCCAGCATAAATATGTACCATCTTGTTGTGTAACAATCTATCACTGTTCATGCAAAGTAACATGCTGGTGAACATGCAGACTAGACACTCTTCCAGTGTAAGAACTGTTCATGCAAAATAACGTGCAGGAGAACATTCAGGTTAGTCATTCTTCCAATGTAAGAACTGTTCATGCAAAATAACGTGTAGGTGAACATGCAGGTTAGACACTCTTCCAGTGTAATAAAGTTCACGCAAAGAACATGCTGGTGAACATACAGACTAGATGAATTGGACACTACTTGATATTGCGTCCATGGAGCTTCCAAGAATTCAACTTCAGGAGAGAAAGACTGGCTAAAAAAAATTTTTATTTTTATTAATTCAAATTGAACAGAATACTACGTTTATTAAAATACTTACAATTCATTTGCGGAACTTGCTCTTCAACGACTTTTGGTAGCGTTCAACCGCAAGTCTTTGTATGGGATCCAAAACAGCACGAGAACGACTGTCTTGTCCAGTCAAGTATCTATTTATTCGTTTGCACCAAACATAAATAGAAAACTTGACTGTAAACTCCACAAACGTTCTCGCGATGTCGTGAATCTCACACGTCAGTTGAGTCAGGTCTAAGTTTGAATCTATGTACCGTATAATTGTGTTTTTTAAGTCCTTGTGATATCCAATTTTTGGTAGCAGTGTAAATGTTATCTCCATTGTCTGGTTTACGAAATACATAAATTTTGTTCTGGGACGAGTCAAGCTGTTTACTGTGAGGTCTTTAACGGTAATGAATGAATGTTCTGGTAAGGTTTCGGTTGACAGTAATAGTTTGGTGCAAGTGTCACAGGTACGTGCGTTTGTTTTCTGGAGAATTTTCCTGGCAACGTACCCTGCCACATAGGCAGTTGGTGGTACGTCCCAGTATCTCCGTGTCTGGTCAGGTATTATTGTTCCATGTGTGTCTATACTGGAGTCCGATGAAACTAATTCATTTCTTGTTAACAAGCTTCTTAAGTTTGCGAATGAGGCATCGTCATCGTCTTCTGTACAATTCGACCCGGCAGAATGGGCTGACATAAAATTGTTTACACTTAGAGTTCGGAAGGACGAAACGAACGATGCAGCCGTAGGATTTCTGTTACAGCCTAAATGACTTCGAATACTACCAAAGTAATTCTCTAATGGATCTTGATTCAATCCTCGAAGATCGAGATCTTTGAATCCTAAATCAATTAGAGATTTCCATAAGTATTCGATGCCATTTAGTGTAACAATCCAATTTGCAAGCGATGATGGCCGTTCACTGTCCTTGCGTAAGGCACCAGACTCACTACCACTTCGCTGTACAAATTTCATAGACCGCAAAGTTTGTTTCGCATTCTGCCAAAAAACTAAGTGTTCCGAATTTTTTGTCAATCTCATTCTCAAAGGACGAATGTACTGATCGACGTCACGAGACCCATTCACACTATCAAAAAGCTTATCTAAGAAAAGTACTAGTTTCGCCGTGCCTTCAGCACTGCGTTGTAGTCCGTGTACATCTGCGTTATTGTCACGTTCAGGTGGCAGTACACTAAGCACGTCTGTTATTCCCGCATAAACCGATCGACTAAACACTCGTGTGCAGTGTTTCACACTCATCTTTCGAATTTTATGAGGGATAACAGACTGCTCAGTTAACCCAGGACACCTACACATGGCAAGGGACCCATCATAATTATAAAACCGTACAATGTCTGACCAAGTAGCGCGGTATCGTACTCCGTCGAAGTCCGTAAATTCTAAGTCTTTCGTCAGTAAGTTGTTTCTCAGTCCTTTTAGTAAATGTGGTGGATCCCACAGATGTACAATTTCCCTCCCCTCAAATTCAAAAACTTCAGATCTAAATTCCCTCCCTTCACGAATACATAACACCCGGGTTTGCTGTCTCAAGTACTCTATGGCAGCTATGTTTGTGCGACCTTGGTCACAGATGGTCGCTACAACGTTAAAATTCGCCGATGTAGCAGACCTAAGGACCTCCTTGATACATTGTACCAAGAGAGACGTCTCAGCTGTTGCACCGACGAAATAAAATGCGTACGGTAGTTTCCATCTGGGAGTACAAAGCCCACGAAGCATAAATACTAGAGCATGTTCGGCAAACGCGGGCCTACGCAACGTACCAAAATTTTGAAAACCCCAAATTTCGTCTTCCCCTACGTCGTAAGTCATGTGCGGTTGAATCGCTACCTCATCGAATAACAGCACGCAAGTTTGGAATTCCAGTCGTTCCTTCTCCATGATGCGCCTCATGTGAATTTCTAACGTTTTGTTGACGCCGGGTTTGTATGGCGTTCGCCGAAGTAATCGCCTCAGTGTATCCTTGCTGGGTACACAGAAATGCTTCTGCATATACTTGTATGACCTGTATTATACATTACAATTATATTAAAATTTAAATTAACAATATTATAAATATGAGATATTACCCTCGCATATTCTTCAGCATAGATACTGCCAGAATCTTCTCGTCCAGAGTGAAGCGCCTACCCGCTTTCTTCTTCCCTGACTCCCTGATTTGGGAGAAGAGAAATGTTTGGGCGGCTCTATTAAGAGGCTGGAGGAAAGGTTCCAAAATTTTTGGATTACGATCCCTCGCAGCCTTCTTAAATTGGTTGTTAAGGCGCTCCACTCTCTTTTTTTGAGCTACAAATTTCCGCTCCGCTACTTTTAAACGCTGATACAAAAAACGCGCCCGTGGAGATAAATCCGCTACGCGGCGGATGTTTAATGGGCGTAGCAGTCCTGTAAAATAAAATAATTATTATACGCTTGAATTCGTCAATATAAGAAAACGTTTAAGGAATTATGTACAGGTATAACTTGTTAAACATATTAATATGAACTATATTTCATTCGTACCTCGTTTTTTGTATTTCGTTTGCTGAGCGGAGCGATGTAGCTTTTTAGCTGTGAACGATTCAGGGGCTGGAACAGGCATTGCCACTGACGATGGGGGTAGAGGGTCATACATTGCAGGTATACACTGAGATACAGATCCTGATGGTTCTAAAGTATCAGAAGTAGTAAATATATTGCAAATATATATGTAGTAAAAATTAACATACCGGATGTTAGGCACTCGCCATTTTCGTTAGAATCATCACATGAGGATGCATCTGCAATTTCATTATATATATATATATTATACTATATACTTTATATTTGAAAAATATCTGATGTTATACCTGATGTTCGTTGTTGAATTCTTGCGAGCCTTATTTCCTCATCTAGAAAATAATAATTACATTAGTGTTGCTCAAAAATTGCTATATCCAATTTTATTACCGTTCGAGAAAAAAATGCTTGGCACAGCTCCTGGACGTAGCATACCTCTCAGTGAATTGGGAATAATCCATTTCTCCTCAAAATGCCTGATACAAACGCGGTAGTGTCCGTACACTTTTTGTGCAGGCATTTCGAAGAGAGATGGATTATTCACCAATTTCAACCAAGCTTGAAAAATGGCTAAATGATTGGTAGGATTTGGGAAGCGCACCATAGCTTTTCCTTTATACCCCAAGCAATTAGGAACACAGCAAGAAGTTCTGCTGAACGACATCTAAAAAAGTTATTAAATAAATAAACTAACATATATCTCTAAGACTGTCTCGTATTTTATTGAGTTATCATATAAGGTAAATGAATTCTATGTATATATAACTATTAAAATTCATATTAATGATATTAAATATCACATTAATAATTAATTGAAAGTACTTACCTTTATTTAAAATAATTAATTTGATTTTTTACACACCACAACGAATACAAACAATTTTTTGCTTTTCGCACTTTTATCACTTTTGACAGCAAGTCGTGTACGTAAACAAAAATAACAAAATTCGAACACGCACGCGCGGTATCTAGATTCTAATAGAAGTAATAGTAGTCTCTGCCCGATACGCTAGGCGTCACTACTGTACAATGCACAATGTACCATATTCGTCTATGTAAGCGAAATCTCCTGTGCTCCTTGGTAAATATGATCGTCTATAACATACTAAGATTATTTTCCATTTGAATTTACAGTTTTTGAGAAACAAATGAAAATATACTAAAAAGTGTGTTTTTTGGTATATTTTTATTTGTTTCTCAAAAACTGTACATTTAAATTGAAAATAAATTTAGTATGTTATAGATGATCATATTTATAAATATACGAATTATTTGCATTACTGTAGTCGTTCATGGGAATGAGAGACACAGTATCAAAGTTCTGAATTTTTGACCAACTAGACTTCAACGAATATTTTTTTATAGTTTAATGTTTCAGTTATCCTTTTCATCCACATATATAAATACTAGAATGTTCAAAGACCTTACTGTAATAATTGTTTTGTTTTTCGATAAGAATAATTGTAAGAAATAATTTATTTAAATTTGAATTTGCAAAACAAAATTCATGGGGGTGAACGAACCCAACGAAAATATGTACTTCATCTGACATTGCATGCATGTACAAGTCACTGTAAAAAATCCATGTAATTTTGACGGATGGAGGTTGTTGGACCATAAAGAACATGAAACTAAATTAGGAATACAGAATTTGCTGTTTTCATAGATTATATTTAATGTATGTGTTTATAAAAAATATAATTTTAGATTTGGTTTTTTATGGCGTACCCCCCTCAACAAATATTTTGCTGCGCCACTGGAGCAGTTGCTGCATCAATGCTGCCCTCTACGTAAACTAACACTGTATTTAAATTTAAATATATGCACTCAAATAATTATTTTAAATTAAAAATTAATTATGAAATAATGTAAATAGACTTTGAAATTAATTTACATTAAATAAAAATTGTATCAAGAATTTTTTTTT
This sequence comes from Poecilus cupreus, assembly GCA_963942605.1. NCBI lineage: Eukaryota > Metazoa > Arthropoda > Insecta > Coleoptera > Carabidae > Poecilus > Poecilus cupreus. The sequence continues at coordinate 7,356,667 of OZ012729.1, forward strand.
CACATCTTTGAGTGGCTTGTCTTGTCAGATGTAACACAGATAAAAACAATTAATTTATAATTTTGTTCAGCGATAATACAATGTAATTTATAAATTAATAAAACTATACCTTTAATAATCTGCAATACATATTTGCTTCTATAATTATTAATCTATATGCGTAACGCATATCCGGTAATCCCTTTATAGATTTCAATGCTACACATTGAAATGAAAGGCCATCAGTACATAAAAAATTCTTGGAGTATTCTTGACAAGCAAAAGTATTTGACTCAGCCAAAATTAAGCAGAATACACAAATACTGCAACTTGAGTAACCGTGTACTACTACTGTTAATCTTAGTTGTGTGCAGATTAAAGAAATATCGTACTACTTTATTCAAGTTGTAGTTTAAAAGAAATTCAGTGTTGTGGACTGACAGGATGATTCACAATTCATTATTCATTGTTGTAATCAAGACATTTTGAGTGTAAAGGTTTGTAAATTTGTAATAAATAAAAATATAAGTTTGTAAATAAATTTTGACGTGAAATAATTCTTAAAGCAGAAAACTTAAAACGTAATAGTAGGTAATTTACTTTGTTATCTGTCCGATAGTAAATATTTGGTACCAATATACAGTCATAAATTATTTTAAGTGTATATTTAGCAAATACTCATAAAGCAAGCTTTCTATAAGTATTCTTCAAAATTCAGCTCACAGCCGATCATGTAAGTTATTGTAACTAAATAATAATATAGTGTTTTAAAAAATGTGAAGTTACTGTTATTCAAATTATAATTTTATATTTCAATGTATTTTTCTTGTTTTCATGACGTCTGTTATGAAATAAATTGTTATTTTGACTATAAATGACAGATAAATAGTTATAACTTGTATAATAGAGGTGCAATAAAGGGTGAACTATGTATAATTTATAATAAAATGTAATTTTCAGTAAACATTGATGCAAATTTAGTTTTCTGTGTTTATAGAGCTTGGAAATAAATTTAAATAAATTATTGATATCTATATATTTTCAAAACAGCAATATTCATTTCCATTTTGTTGTTCGCAGTGCTAACCGCTTGATTCAATTGACGTACTTCAATAATTGTAAGTATTTAAAATTTGACACAGGACTACCAACAAAACTTTTTTGTCTTTAAATTATTCAATATTATCCTATAAAATTGAACAATTGTATTTATTGACGTAACTGTTTTGGAAACTGGGCATTCCACTACTAAAAATTGTTATGGAATCACTAACATTCCATACGCGGCGTATGGAATATTTTCGACGATCCAGAACTGCTTATTAGCGCGACATATGAAGTATCTTGATTCAGTTACTATGGTTACGTCTGTTTGTTTTAATTTGATTTATTTGAGTTTGACGTTTTCAACAGTTTTATATTTGTATTTTTGTATAATTTCCAAAACCTTTTTATAGAAAGTCTACAACATGTAACGGAATGGCCTATCCCACTCTCGCAAAAACCATACAAACTTATTGCTCGTGTGGAATATGTGCCATTCCATTACTTGTTGTAGAATATTCTATTCCCTATTCACTTTATAACAAAAGTTGTTTAAAATTTAAAAATGCTTGCAATAAGGCCCATTTGGTTACCTAAATATTAGTGCTTTACGATGTATTAAACAAATTAAAATCCGTATTGTAAACACAGCCATGAAAAATTTTACAAAAAAGTAAAATATTTGACATTTCTTAAAACAGTTTTAGGGTTATTTATTTATTTACCAGAAAGAAATGGACCCTCAAATCTATTATCATATCATTGCAATCTTCTACTAAATTTCTACAGGAAATAATACAACAATGTAATAAATAAATCTAAATCTGTTTTATGAAATATCAAAAATTTTCGTTGCTGAATTATTATAATTTTTCTGATAAATATTAATTTGAATACAATTGATATATCCCGAAATTAGGTATTCGCAGTAAATTGAACAGTTAAAAAGGTAAAGCAATATAAAAAATCTGTTATGGGTAGCACAATACCTCCCACCATAGATTTCTTATCGAACAATGCAGAAACACGGATCATTACTATCAAGAAATGTTCATCCCTTCAATAAATTATGACATTTTTCAACCATTGTTTTGTTATTTCAAAAAACACAGATTAATAGATTTAAACGAAAATGTCAAAATATAATTTTTCTTCAACGTGTTGTAATTCGTAAATGGTGACAGTAAGAGCAAAATGTTTCAAACAATAATTGTAGACAATAATATATAAAACATTATTCTAATAACAAAAACCATCAAAATAACTGGATAGGGCTTCAAGTAAACTACTACTTCCGCTTATTGGATTATCGCCAAAAACTAATCAGCTCTTCCAAAGGGGATACAATTGATATATACAAAATATCACAATTTACAGTTTAGTAGTTTTTGAGAAACGTAACTCCAAAGATCCACACACACAGACATCATCGCGAAACTATTAAAATCGTACTATAGGGACCCTAAAATATGATCATCCACTGAAAACTCACTATGGAATTTTTAGCATGATTCCTATACCTCCCTTACAGAATGTGGCGGGAGGTAAAAAACATTAAAATTTATATTTACGCCTCTTATAAATTTTACATCCAGTATGTCAGAAAAACTTACAAATCATTGCAATTCCATATTTTGCCGTAAATTATATTGTATAAATTATAAATACGTAGGTTATTGTTCCAAAACAATTATTTTAACCTTTGACTTTGAGCCTGAAAAAAAGGTTTTTCTCACATAAATATAAATATTCAATTATTCAATTACTGCCTATATATTTATAAAATAATTGATCAACAGCTACAGAGGACAGTTATTTACGTGATTGTAGTCTTTTTTCACGGTACAACAATGAAATATCTTTTGTTCATTGTTAAATTTTAATTGTTGTCATCAAGGAATCAAAGCGAAATCAAACAAACAGGTATAATTTTCATGTAAAATAAACATACATAAATATATTTTTACTAAATTTGCAATGAATCTAGATGTGGCACTCGACTTACAGCAGAACTTTAACAATAAAATATGAAAGTTAATTAAGGCAATATTGTCATTTGTACAATCTCGCAATATTTTAGAAATAATGAAATCGTATTTAAATGTTTCCCGTAATTGGGTATTCATTGCGGAAATATTATATTCATTAAGTATTGTTAATGTGTATTTAAATTTTGGTAATGAGGTTTAAAGTCGAATACAATTTTAATTGCCCTTTGAAGAAATTTGTTTAGTGTATTGCTTGATTCAGAACAGTTCACATACTAAGCTTGAGTTTAGAGTACCTTAAGTTTTATTAGGTAAAATAAATTTATTTAAAATTGATTATTTATTGTAGATATTGTGCTCTATAATATATTAATTTTTAGGTAGCAAAATGTGGACAGCAACGTTAGATTTCTGGGATCACCTCATGACAGGTGGCGGTACGTATGATTTATTATCTGTACTAATTTCTATGAAAATATTGACTGTACAACAATACGTAACAATAACTAAACAATACATTGTTGCGCATAAACGTCAGTGTGTATTTTCCATAGCAACAGATGCAATTTTGTTTGCAATTTATTATATTATTGTTTGTTGGTAGATGAAAGAACATTCGGATTTATCCTGATGCAGCCATGGCAACCAATTGTCATATCATTAATTTATATACTGTTGGTAACAGTGGTTGGACCAAAATTTATGGAAAATAGAAAACCGTACAAATTTAAAAACACTTTAATTGTATTCAATGCCATTCATGTGAGCTTGAGTCTATATTTATTTATAAGGGTATGTTTAATTATTTTTGTGATAATTAACTATTATTATAATTTATTGGTGTATATTTTTCAGTCGTTAGAATTGTGGGGCGATTTTCGAAGTTGGTTTCGTTGTAGACCGATCCCGGGACCAAATGAACCTAACGCAATGAGTGTAATACATAAAACAAATCATTTTTGGTTCAATTTTATATAAATTTTATTTGTATTTCAGTATATAGCAGCGCATCATTTATACTATATGTCCAAGTATTTGGAATTACTGGATACGGTAAGTACTATTTGATTATTCATGAGCTTTACACACATCATATACAAAGTGGTCCATCGGTCTGTATTTTTTATTTTATGCTATTATTTTAAATATTACCGAAAAAAGTTTCAAACAAAACTTATTTTACATTAAAATGCCAAAGTATCTGCAGCATATGTTTTTTCTACTGGGTGTTCCATTTTCGCGCAATGATATGCAACTTTATATTTTTAAATGGAACAACCTATATATTTATGCAAAATTTTAAAGAACATTTATTTTTCTTTAAAATAGTTCTTCTTGTTCTGATTGTTTAAACATTTTCATGGCATTCTTTCTGTGCATGATTCTTAATTAATAAGAACGTGAATAGTTCTTGTACTTATAATATTAGGAATAAGAACTATTTTAAAGAGAAATAAAGAAGCAAAAATGTATAGAATGTGTCAATTAAAAATATAAAGTTGCATATCATTGCGCGAAAATGGAAAAACTTATGCTACAGATACGTTGGCATTTTAATGTAAAATAAACTTTGAAAATTTCTTCGATTATTTTTTGATGTTTATTTAAACCAATCAAATGCTTTATTGTATGTCACGTGTCTGTGTTTTAACCAATCCTGTCATTATTATACTGAGAATAATGCTCTTGTGAAAATTCCCGGCAATTTTCTCTGTAGCTTTTTTGTTTTTGTTGACAGATGTCAGATGTCAGATAGTTATCAACAACACAAGTAAAAATGAGCAAAAAAGATAGATTTAGTGACGTGCCTGATGATGAAATCAAAAAATAATCTTATTAAATATAACTCGAGAGTTCGATAAATTAGAAAATAATTCTCCAGTATCTTTCTCAAACTTGTCGCCATTTGGCAATAGCCACTCAAGCCCTACGGGCTTTCGTGGCTATTGCCTGGCAACAAGTTTTCGAAAGATCTGTCAAATTATTTTCAATTTATTCTCACCCTCTTGTTATATTATTACTGATAATATTTAAAATAATTGCATGAAATAAAAAATACAGAGCAATGACTTTACCAAATCACTTTGCAGCAAAAGTGTAAATACAAAAGTTGTTCAGAATTCAAAAATGCATGCAATAAGGCCCATTCGGTTACCTAAGTTACCAATCACATTAAAATCAATATTTATTAGAAAATTTGTAAAAATGAACTATAATAATACTGAAACGTTCACTGGCATTGAAAATGCGAAGCGAGAGAGACAGCTCCTTGAGTGCTATCTGTCTTTGTTGTACAATGTTTTTACATAGCAACCGTTCTAAAAGCAAGTTTTAGATAAAGAAGAGTGGCCCAGGACATCTTTCTGTCTCAGGCTCGTTTTTCGCTTTCGTAAAAGACTAGTAATTCAAGTTTGACATGAGTCTGTGAAGTAAAATTTTGACATACAAGTCTGTGAAGTTTATCTTCAGTTAGTAATATCGTGTACTTTAGTATCGGTTTCGGAAAACCATATATACATTAAAACAGATCAAATATATTAGCCCATGTAAAAATATAGTCAACAAGTAATTGAATATTGTTTTTAATCAATACACATTCAATATTATAAATATGGTTGAAAAATACTTTCATTTTGGTTCGTAGAAGTGCATTAGAAGTATTGTGATCCCATTAAGACAGTAAATCTTATAAATATCTATCGAAAAATTATCATTTACCTAAGAGTACAGCACAATACATAAATCACGAAACAATTTAGATGTATATACAGTGTGTTGATGATTTTCGAAAACAGGTTAGATTAACACTAATATTTCCAGGTATTTTTCGTCCTCCGAAAAAAATTCAACCAGGTTTCATTCCTCCATGTGTACCACCACAGCTCAATGCCTTTCTTCGCGTGCGTGTCCTTGAGATTCGCTCCTTGCAGTAGCATTACATTCATAGGATTTTTAAACTCATTCGTGCACATTATCATGTACGGCTATTACATGTTTGCAGCCATGGGACCTTCGTTTCAAAAGTACCTGACATGGAAGAAGTATTTGACTAGTCTTCAGCTGGTAAATATATGAAATGTTCTATTAAATCTAATGATTTAACGAGGATGTTTAGGTTCAGTTTGTGACGATGTTTCTGCACTATATTATCGTGGCATCTAGTGGGAAAGAATGTAATGTCCCTACGTTTCTTTTATGGTTTGCGTTTGTTACGATTGTCATAAACTTTGTCTTGTTTAAAATGTTTTATAACAAGCAATATAAACAGAATAAGCAGGTATATAATTTAAAATATTTATTTGTAATATGATTGCAGTATTAATTATTTGTTTCAGAAAAGTGAATTGAATGGAAACTCTTCAGTACTGCAAGAGAAACACATCAAATCGTCATAAATTTTATGTATTGTATTGTATTAAATTTAAATTATTTTATTCTTTTAATTGTTTGTATTATTTAATTTTGATTTAATAAAAAAATATTTTGGAGAGAAATCTAAGAATACTTGTTATTAAATCGATGAAAAAGAAACTTCGGAACGAAAAATAAAAAAAACTAAGTTAAAATCAATGAACGCAAATTTAAAACTAGTTACTTACATTACTTAAGGAGCTTAGTTATTAAAACTAAATTGGTTTCTTTTATTTTTCGTTTTTCAGTTTCTATTTTCGTCGGTTTAAGTTTTTGAGAAAAAGTATTAATTTTTTATGGTTACCTATTTTGCTACCCTTTCCAAATTTAAAAGAAATCTATTTTGAGGTATACCCTATTCAATAACAAATGAATCATTGAAATCGGACAACCCAGTACAAAGTTATGCGTGGTAGAATGGGTTAACAGGTAAAATTTCAGTAGGTTAACAATTAATAATCCCCTGTTTTCCTACTCTTAGGGTTGTAATTTTTTGTTCAAATTTAAATGGGACCAACTTCAAAGTGTACCCTATCCAATAAAAAAAGAATCATCAAAATCGGACTACTGTGTAAAAAGTTATGCGTGGTCATACATATAAAAATGTACGCGTCAACTTGGAAAACTTCACATTTTTCGTTGATTAAATAATAATATTGTTTTTTCACGACATGGTAGGAAACCCCACCGTTCTTCTCCCGAAACAGTGAGCAAAATATATTGTTCCTCTCTAGAGAGGAAAATATAGAAGTGTTACCAATATGAATACTATTTACAAAAAATATTTTATAAAAATTATAAATAAATTCCTAATTTTATTGAAAATCCTTATTTTAGTGATATACATACTTTAAATTATCTTACAATTATATCTTATATTTTTCTTTTTCTTATTAAATCACAATTTGACAACTTACTAAAGATATTTAAGATTGGTTCATTGGCAACACTGCTACACCGCCTTGTATCTATAATAACCTAACTTTTAACGTGTCAGTCTGTCAGTTGTGTTCTCACACTGTATTTTAGGTCCGAGCAAATCGTTTTTAGAAACATGTCGTGAAAAAAATGTTGTGTCTAACACGAGAGAAAAGCTCTTCTTTCACTCTCGTTCGAAATGCCTTATTCGCTGCGCTCATGAGGCAAACTTCGAACTCGAGGGGGAAAAAGAAGCGCTTTCCTCTCTAGTTTGACAAATAACTATTACTCTGCTTATATACGTCTATATACTGTTTAAATAAATAAATTATTATAAAGAAAAAACGCAGCGAAAAGTATGCGAATTCACCTTATAATCAATCTAAAATACTTTTTAATTCAAGTGTACCTCGCGATATTAAACTCCACTATATCATATACAAATATTCAAATTGCTCAATACTATCATTACTCTACTCTTATAATGAACTCGTTATAGTAGTGTAGTAGCAGTAGTAGAGCCTGCATTCGACCTAAACCGCGAGTGAAGTTAAACTAATCATTTAATAAAACAGGACTTCATATGTGACGAAAACACAACAAAATATACATGATAATGTGATGCCTTCCTCATTATATTTCAATAATTATTTATTACTAAATATTAATGAAAATGTAACAAGTTTTTGTGTTCCCAACATTTGATATATTATGTCTCGAATTATTTATATAATAAACTAAAAATTAATTATTAATTATAAAATATTGCTCGATAAAACTATTTGAATTTGAATGACAAAATATAATGTTATTGAACTTGAACTTTACAACGTAAATTAATTAATTAATAAAATATGTAGAGCAAAAGAGACATAATATTCTTCAGAAATAATTACGAAAACTAAAGTGCTGAAAAAAATAATTTAAGTGTTATTAGAAACCACTATTTGAACCGAAACTGGAAGCGGAAGCAGAATTATCTCCAATAGAACCTAACCTAGATTTAAATCTATAAATTTTGACAACAGTTGCTAGTACATGATTATCAAACTATATCTAGCTGAAAGAGAAACACAAAAAAGAGCTGAAAAAAAAATATGTAACTGAAAACAACAGTTTGTATCAGTACTAAACCTAACGATAAAAATATAATAGCAACTTTATAAAACTTAATTCCAAAATTGGGAAAACATTGAGCCCAAAAATGAGCGAAAATACATATTAGTAAATGGCTGGGAACGACAAAACGGCTAATGAAAATGTGTCTAACCTTTGACCTCTGCTTGTTTCCTTAGAGGCCGCCTTCGACCCTGCTCTACCACCCCTTGGTACCTCACAGGGTCCTACAAAGAAAAATCATATTGTACATACATACATAAAACTATATCCCATTTTGTGAAGTAACGAATCCAGAACCAACCAATCAATTTCCTCCAAACATTCCACTACTTTCGTCCACGTTCATGCATCATTCGTTCACGCTACAAATCATCAATTATTCCTCAGACGCCCACGCAATCGTTCACCCTCAATATATTAGTTTCACCAACCTTTCATTCGACATTCGCTCACTCCCACTTTCTTAACAACATTCTTTTCATGATCACTTTACTTTTAAATACCTCATTTTCACAGCATGCTTCTTCATCCACACCCAACATTCAGTAGGCACTAACACACCATTATAAACACTCAATCGAGCACCTCTAGATACATTCACCTTTCCAGTAAATGTACCCAGAGCACCCAATACATTGCACCCTGCAGACACCCGCCTTTCAATCTCCCGGTCAATACTACCCAAATATATAAATTCATTCAGTTATATATTACAATCAGTCACCAAATCATTCTTTTCAAACACCAACACTTTTATTTATCGACATTCAATAACAAATCCTACATCTTTTATGCTCACAATCATTTTTCGATTTCAGTTTCACCTAACACAACAACATTACAAAATAAAACAGAAATAAAAATATCTGATATTCTCAGAATGCCACCTTCAGAAACAGGTGCATAGCATGAGCTGCTACCCTTATAATAAGGTACATGTGATGTATAATTAATAAAAAAAATACTACCAACCTCTCTGCTAGGCTGTAGAAATTCCATCACACGTCGACACAAGAGATCCACTCAATGTTTAACATTCACAAATAAATTGTATATTTACTACAGACACAACAGTACGCACGAATTTAGTTTAAAGTTAATTTAAAAACGACACTCCCGCACTAACACACTATCTTGATCTGCATATGCATTGTCAAAAGCACAAAAATGTTTAAATTATTTAGAAAAATAACCTCAAAAAAACACAACAATTAACCATAGCATGAATATTCTTTTTTATTTATACCCACAAATAAATTAAACTTCACTAATTTAATCAATAATATACGTGAAACTAGCAATTATTGCCTTTACAAATAATGTTTATAAGAATTAAATACAAATTTCTAACATTTCAAGTTTCTCCATTTGTATCCTGTGACCTACTTACGAGTACCAAAACTTTTTTACACAAATTAAACCTTTTTTTTGAAACCCCCCCTAAATTATATATCAAAATGACCGTGAAATTATAAAGAATCGATTAATATACATATTGATAATCAAATCGAAGATATTTTAGGTCAAAACTCAAAATTTCTACGAGTAAAATCACTTCCACCAGTTTTTGACAGGTACAAACAAATGAACATCGCAATGCGCAGAACATCTGCCAAAGCATGGCTAGCTTGGATTCCAAATTCGCTTTTTAATTCTATTATTTTTCTGATTTTTAATCAGTCGCGGTTTTATTATTTATAATATAAATATAATAAAAACACAATAGTAAATATTTGTAGAGTGAAAAATTATTAAATATACAATATTTATTGCATATTTAATTAGTTATTTTAAAAGCTAAATAGGTAAAAACCTAAAATATTTTTCTTTCACATTTATCTTTGTTCAATAATACTAACAACGGTCGTATTTTTCATTATAAATAATATAAGCAAAAATAAATATTTTGAGGAACCAAAATAAAGAAATATACAGTATTTCTTACATATTCACAAGCAAAGCGTGTCTGTCTGTCTGTCTGTATGTATAGATCTCTAGAGTTACGATTTCTCAAAAACTACTAAACTGAAAATTTTAATATTTTGTATATATCAATTGCAATCCCTTTGGTAGAGCTGATTAATTTTTTGTGATAATCCAATAACCGGAAGTGGTAGTTTATTTGAAGCCCTATCAAATTATTTAAAAATATCTCGGTAAATTATGGTTTAATGAAAATTTCGTTATTAGAATAATGTTTCAAATATTATTATCTACAATTATTGTTTGAAATATTTTCCTCTTACTGTCACCATTTTAGAATTACAATACGTTAAAGAAAAATTATATTTTGATATTTTCATTTAAATCTGCCAACCTGTGTTTGTATTTTTAAATATCTTAATAAATTATGGTTTAATGACAATTTTTATTATTATGTTTTAAATATTATTATCTACAATTGTTGTTTGAAACATTTTCCTCTTACTGTTACCATTTACGAATTTCAACACGTTAAAGAACAATTATATTTTAACATTTTGGTTTTTAATCTGCTAACCTGTGCTTTTTGAAAAAAAAAAAACAAAATGGTCATAATTGAAAAGTTTTGTTGATAGTGGTGGCGCGTGTTTGTGCATTATTTGACGACAAATCTATGGCGGGAGGTATTGTGCTGCCCACAACAGATTTTTTACTTTATATAAATAAAGATATGAAAAATTGTAAGATATCTTATGACAGTTCATCTCATCGGTTCCATGGTGTAATGGTTAGCACTCTGGACTTTGAATCCAGCGATCCGAGTTCAAATCTCGGTGGAACCTGCGGATAATTTTAAGTTTTAAATGGAAAAAATGAATAAATTAAAATGTATATAAACCAACGAAATGTAATATTTATCTTAAAAAATCATACAATTTTTGTAAATAATTTTGGTATTTTTAATTGAAAATATATATTAATAATCGAATTAAATATTTCAGAAGAAAATAGAAGATAAAATAGAGTGTTTTATAATAAAAAAAAAAAAAAATGGAAAATATAATTTTACAAAAAATTAAACAAATTAATTAGATTTTATAAGTAACAGTTTCCAAGTCCTCGATAGTATAGTGGTCAGTATCCCCGCCTGTCACGCGGGAGACCGGGGTTCGATTCCCCGTCGGGGAGGTTTTTTAAAATTATTTCATTTCAAAGAAACATATAAACAAAAATTGGAGATGCCGGGGATTGAACCCGGGGCCTTTCACATGCAAAGCGAACGCTCTACCACTGAGCTACATCCCCTTTTTTAACAACAAATTTTAAATAAAATATCTAAGGATAAATTATATTTGTTAACAATTTTTGAAAATATTCTACATCATTGAACTATAGTAATACTGGAACGCGCACTTGTAGTCTTTTACGAAAACTAAAAACGAGCCTGAGACAGAGATATCCTGGGCCACTTTTCTTTGTCTAACACTTGTTTGTAGAACTGTTGCTATGTAAAAATATTGTATGACAAAGACAGATAGCCCTCAACTAAATATATAATATATTCAGTTTCAGTACACTCTGAAAATATTATTTATTTTATGTGCGGTTTCAAAAATGTGTCAAAAAACTACATTAAAACAGATCTTATTTATTAGTCTACAAAACAATCTAGTTAATAAGTAATAGTTTTTAATTGTTAATTGTATTTAAACATTACACATTCAATATTATAAATATATTTGAAAAATATTTTCATTTTGGTTCGTGTAAGTACATTAGAAGTATTGTAATCCCATTAATACAATAAATCTTATAAATATGTATCGAAAAATTATCATTTACCTAAGAGTACAGTACCATACATACATGACGTTATTTTTTAGATTTAAATAATAATTATATTTGATTATAGCATATTTTTCAAGTGGTACATAAACATTCGGTGCTCTCGTATAATAACATATTATTATAATAAATATATACTTTATATTTAACAACATAAATAAATATTTATTACAATAATGATACTTAGAATTACATTAGTAATCATTTAAAATAAATATGGAAGGAAATAGTGTATATTTAAATTAAAGCACTATTTTATATTGTGTATTTTGTACATTACAACTTTTATTTATTAGAAACAACTAATTCAATGAATAAATACATATTTTATTTGAATATTGACAGTAAAATATTATTTTTATACTGATAAATACAGCTAGACCAAAAGAATTTATCCATATGCGCTATAACCTATAAAAGTCTTTAAAAGTACTTTCTTTTCGTGGTATTAAGTTGTACTTTTAGGCAGCTTGAAAGACAGTAACAATCTGTAACAAGAACGAATGAATAAAATGAAGCAATACATATTTGCTGTTTTGATTTACGTAGTATGTGCTAAAATCTCAATACAAGAAGCTGACAGTACTATAAGTAATACTATATCGTGTGCAATAAAATTATACAACAATACATTCAACCATCACGCTGCAGTTTTGTACTCAACAACTAAAAGTATAGATTTAATTTTATTTTCACTCAAATCAAGTGTTATACAAAACCTAAACCAGAGTTTACAATTACCAACAACTAAAGAAAGTTATAAATATTATATATGTATAATTGAAAATGCAACAATATTTAATAAATTTATAAATGAATCAGTGTATACGTCAAACTGGAATCCAAAGGGACAATTTTTAATAATTTATTTTGGGTTAGAAAGTGAAATGTCATTGATATTCAAAATGGCGTGGTCATATTACGTCATCAACATAATTATTTTGCACAAAAATAATATTTATACATATTACCCATTCCAAAATAATTCCTGTGGAAATATATCATACTCATTACTAACTAAATGTACAAATATTGACAAAGAAAATGTTGAATTATTTCCCAACAAAATTCCAAGAACTTCTTCAGGCTGTGAAATCATTCTTTTACCTCTAAAACATCCACCATATATTATTAACCTAGAAATCAAATCAGAAGATCCTAAAATAATCGGAGTAGAAACACTAATAATACAAAATTTATTGCAACGCACTAATTTAACCCCAAAATACTTAACAAATAATTACAATCATTGGGGATACAAATGGACGGACGGTACATCTTCTCTAATATACAAACGGTTATTTGACAAAGATTGTCAAGGAATAATAGGACATGTGTCAAAAAATGAAACATTTTATTATGATTTTGACGCGACTGACTGCTATATTTACGAAAATTTTAGATGGTTTGTACCTAAAGCCAAACCGGAAGAAACGTGGAAGAATGTGTTTCTAATTTTTCAACCTAAACTATGGTGTTTACTACTAATAACCTATTTAGTTTTAAGTGTTATTTGTTGGATAATTAGCAGCGATAAAAGTTACAAAAATATTTCATTTTGTCTAGTTAAAAACTGGTGTATTTTACTTCAAAATTCCACAGAGCTACCAACCTCAACTCCTTTAAAAACCCTATGTTACCTTTGGATCATAAGAACGTTACTGTTGACAACTTCATATCAATCGAAATTAGTGAGTTTTTTAACCTCTCCAATTTACCAACACCAAATTTCAAATATTTACGAGCTGGTAAACTCAAAATTACCATTTGGGTCATTGCCCAGCGCCAGACCTACTTTTTCTGGTAAAGATACAGAATCACAATTAGTTTCTCGTCACTTTATAGATTGTCCAGATCCAGAATTTTGTATCAATTTGCTTCTAGAAGGAAAGTTCTCCTTTATGATGGCTGAAATGACATTGGACTATAGAGTTTTAGATAGTCTCAAGAAAAATGTAACAAGATATGTGTATGGCTTTAAAAAAATTGTGAAACCAACTTTGTATTCGATGTACACCGTGAAAGGATATCCGTTTCTTGACAGATTTAACGAATTGATTTTATTGTTGCAATCAAATGGGTTGTTGTGGAAATGGAGGAATGACGCGAAAATAATAATACAGAATGAAGAATTGATGACTTTACAAATACTATCTGTCAAACATTTAGAAAGCAGTTTTATTTTATTAGTTGTAGGTATTACTTTATCTCTGTGTTGTTTTATTTGTGAAATAATACTATATAGAAGATTGTAGCATAGTTGTTAAAGTGTAAATAAATGATTTTTGGTTCAAATATGCGTAAAATATTTATTTTTACAAATTCACATGTTTACAGATTTTTTAAGCCCTTTATTTCATAATAAATAAATGAATAATATTTATGTATCAAGGCACTGAAGTTCAATGTTTTATCGGGAATATGGAATTTAGTTGCCGAGGAAAATAAACCATGTGAGTGATAAAAAGGAACTTCAGTGCCGAGGTTTTATTTGAAATCTAAAATTCGACAAAACTGTAAAAAATTTACAATATAGGATAAGTTTATACATATGTCAGTTGTCAATTGAAACTGACAGTCAGTATTGCCAACCTCAAGAAATGAAGTTATCGTAAATAACACTCAAAATTATATGTTTTGTCCTCAATTTCGTCATCGGAATTAATTAGTAAATTCTTCTTGCAAATTTTGTTTCATGTTACGTCCAAATTTACTTTAGTACTTCGTATATATCTGCCAAAAGTATTCTAATTGTACAATAATTACTTAACGGTTGCCAACACTGGGTTGCTCAAAATCGTCGTATAATGAGGCTACTTTAGTGACGATTTCTGAGCTTTTAATGACGATTTTTGAGCACTTTAGTGCCGATTTCAAATAAAATATATTTAGTTTATTCTGTTTTACGATTTTGATTTAATATATTCGATTTAGAGCCTTGTATTTAAAATAATTGCACATGTATGTGTCATATAAAATGTTGTCTTTCTTTGAAACTAAATGATTCAAATGAAATAGCTAAATTATAAGTTATACTTGAAGCATTTTTCTCTTGATTGCAACAATCAAAACGAGCCTGAATTATTTACGTAGCTTCTGAATAATTTTATAGAAAAATACTTCGAACAGAAAAGATAGAAAATTTAATTATCTACAAGTTTTATTTGAAGCATTTTTCCTTAAAATGATTCATGTAAGCTTAACAGCTTTATTTGTCCGATGAAGTATTTTAATTACAACAATCAAACATTTCTGATACAATACCGAATTATTTTATAGCAAGATGCTTCAAGTAAAAGACACCTAGAAAAAAACACACATGTCTTACCCCATTTATAAGTAATATCCTTAACTAATCTATGTTTAAAGGGTTAGAAATGATTGTGTATCCCTTATTTGAGTGTTGAGTGTGCTAAATTCAATTTCACAAAACATTATGTGATAAAATTTGTAGTTCCATTATTTAGAGCACATATTAAAATGAATATGATATACCTATACAAAATATTAATATTTTGTAAAAAAGTGTCGTTTGCTACATCGAACGTCGGCTTAATTTAATTATGTTTTAATTGTTCGTGTCTGATCCTGTAATATTATATTTTTAAATCTGCTTGACTGTGAAAATAATATGTTTTAAATACGAATAAATATAAATCGTATTCAATATTATTTAAATACATATTTAAACATGTAAAACTATAGCAAATTATATATTTATAAATACAAATATGTTTGAAAACAATAAGTATTAATATTTGTGAGTTTTGCGAACTAAGGGTTGATTATAGAAAACAAATTAATATTTAACACTGTATTTTCAAAATCTTTTTGAAAGATATTAAAATACAAATCTATTTTCATCGCGGCAATCGTTTTTTATCGTTTATTTTATATTCAGGTCAAATCCATTAGTATTTAATGAATTATACAGTCGCTTCAACAGGATTCATTAGGGACCGTTTGAATAGTAAGACAATAGTTCGGGCGTACGTTTTCTGTGTTGTCGTCTCTTTCTAACTTATTAAGAGGATACAAGTGAACGTAGAGTGAAGTACCACAGCAGCGCGATAAAAATTAATTGTTTGAAATTCCTTTTCAATTTGTTCGTTCACTCGCCGCTCGTCCGTCTCAGAGCAAACTCGCGTCGCGTGTTCTGTCTTCTTAGAAGGCCATCATATCTAATTCAGGCCGCGAAACTTGTTCCGCAGGGTGGAGGATCGCGAAAGGGGCGCAAAGCATCCCAGAGAACTGCCTCTACGTGGGGTTCAACCTAGTGCAACGAAACAACGACTTAGGCGAGTATTTGTCAGAGTTCTCTGGAGATGTTGTCGGTCCGGGATGTGCCGGTGCACCGCGACGTGTGTGTTATCGTAGGGGTGTAAGGCTTCATACCATTGTTCAATAGGCGTAGAGTAGTCCTTTGTTCCCATTGCGAGGCTTCAAGAGGTGCGTGAGTCACGCCGTGATGAAAACTATTGTGCAATAGTATAGTCGCCAAGCCCCGTAATGCACCCGCGTAACTAGGCGTATTTCCTCCATGGGAGGGGCGTACACCGGCAAAGTGTAACGTTTTGCTAATTGACAACACGCTCCGGTTGTTGTCGTTGAGTCACTTGCGCCCTAGATTGTAAGTTAGCTACTGTTCGGAAACAGTTAGGTAGGGCTAGACAGGCAAGAAACGAAACCATCATTGAAACCATCATTGAAGCCAACATTGAAGATGGGGGTGTGCTGTGGGATGAATGGTGTGCTGTGGAATGAATGGTGTGAGCTGAATGAATGATGACCATAACTTGTTCTCTTGTACAATTTACTGCTTTGTATTTTGAGTTTATGTTTCAGATATCATCAAACTTCAACAAATATTTCCTAATCACAACATGTATGTTTTTTTTCAGGTTAACAATTATTCTTTTATCTAATACATTATTTTTATGTTTATAGGAACAGGTGGACAACATCAACAAATATTTTCTCTTAACTAAAGTATGTTTTTTTCAGGTTCATAGTTATTCATTTATCTAATACATTGTTTTTATGTTTATAGGGACTCGTGGACAACATCACCGGAGCCGTCATCATCTCATCCCGACCATCTGGACTTTCGTCCGCGCCTAGCTTTAAGCAGGTCAAAGTTACCCAGCTTTTGCTGAGGTAGTGCGTTTTAAAGCTCATTTTTTAATCATCGTCATCGGAGCCTGCATCATCAACATCAACATCTACACCTGGAGGGCTCAAAAACCCTCCGGCAACAGATTCATCAGGACCGACGCCCGCTGCCAGTAGCTACGATGTAAGAAAATTTATTTTATTCATAAAATAAATAATCAGAATTTTATTTCAATATTTAAGTTCTGCTTATTTAAAAAAAACAATGTTTAAACTATTTATGTGTTTATTTTGATTGTTTCTAATTTTGTTTTGTGTGTTTACAGATACAGTTGCAGCAGCGATGAAGCCGCACCCCTACTTCAGGTTTTGCAAAGAGTTTTCCTGGAGGGCTGAGGGAGGAATTTCCGGGGGTGAGGTCAGCCTTCTCTCTCTTGTCAATGCAGGGGATTGATCCAGGCTTTACATTTCAAATAGAAATGTTGTATATACAAACGTCAAAATGTATATACATAAATCTTCTACTTCGTTAATACAATAAAATAAATTACCTACCAATAAATATGTATTTGTACTTTCTAGTATACCTTACACCAATTATATTTTCATATTACAAAATAAAAAAATCTTTAAACAAGATATGTATTTTTATTTTTTAATAACACATTTTACCCAAAACTTATTCAGATTAAAAAATAAATAGTTATATTTTTAAAGATTATTTATTTGCAAAATATGTGTTATTAAAGCACCTATAAACTAAATTTAATATTTGTATTTCTTTGATTTATATAAATATCACAAGTTTGCAAATCATTTATTTAAATGGCCAGCATATGAATTGTTTCTCTTATTAGAAGTTCTAACATACCAAATAAACAAATTAATTTCCATTAATAAGTTTAAAGAAAATTCTGAAATATATGAGAAAAACACAAGTTCAGATGAAATGATTTGAGCCCGCACATTCCAAGCGACGAATGCCAGCGAGCCCAGCGTCTGAGCACTGGTGTTTTTGGCTGAACTTTTGCGGTGATTTTTTTCTTCGTCTAATCGTAAAATGGTCCAAATGAAACCTGCTAATAAATACATAATTAACAATTAATATCAATAAATTTATACTGCAAAATGACTAGTATAGCCATAAATTATGAAAATCGGTTTCCAATATATTTCAGATATGTAGTTCATGATGTCGTCTAGAGGAATTTCTCAGATGGCGCCAGCTACCACGTTGAAAATTGAACAAAATAGTTATTACTAAGGCAGGCTACATATTTTCCGTTTTTTGACAAGAAGTCAATTCCTTTGGCTAAGTTTTTAAGCGGTTGTTCTTCTATCGCTAATAAGTGGCGGCGCTTTTACCGCTAAAAGTATAAACACGTCAAAATTTTTACGTGACGGTCAATTTACCGCAGTAGAATAATACTCTCAAGTGTGTAACCGGCTTTATTTAAGATCTACGTATCAGAAATTCAATAATTTGTGCATGCGCATTAACAACACTTGACTCGGATCGATCAATATTTTGGATTCTGCGCAGTTCACATTTTGTTTAAACATTTGAATAGAAATTACTTGCAATACAATATTTTTCCAATAAATAATATGAATTTGTGCTTAAATATGATTGAAGACAGCACGAAGATGATAAATATACCTAAATATTGTTTATAATATTTGTTATTTTCAAATTATAATCTATAGGCAAATATCTGAGTTTTTGTTATAATTAATCAATACAACAAGTGAACAGTTTTAAAGGCTGATTTTATTTATTCTGAAACAAACACAACAAATAAGAAACTGCAAAATCCTCAAATTTTCTGTCAACAATATATGAACGTCGTACTCTTCTCCAGAGAGACCACACTTTACTCTTGTGATTTTATATAAAAACATGCTGATTGGGTACTCAGCGTAGACCAATCAGCTCGAAAATTCATATCCTAGCTCAGTATAATCTAGTACAACTACATGTAATATATGAACGTCGTACTCATCTCCAGAGAGGCACTTTACTCTTGTGATTTTATATAAAAACATGCTTATTGGGTACTCAGCGTAGACCAATCAGCTCGAAAATTCATATCCTAGCTCAGTATAACCTAGTACAACTACATGTAATATATGAACGTCGTACTCTTCTCCAGAGAGACACTTTACTCTTGTGATTTTATATAAAAACACGCTGATTGGGTACTTAGAGTAAACCGATCAGCTCGAAAATTCATATCCTAATTCAGTATAATATGATACAACTCCATGTAATATATAAACATCGTACTCTTTTCCAGAGAGGCACTTTACTCTAGTGATTTTATATAAAAGCACGCTGATTGGGTACGTAGAGTAGCCTGATCAGTTTGAAAATTCATATCTCAATTCAATATGATCTGTTACAACTCCCTGTAATATATGAACATCGAACTCTTCTCCAGAGAGGCACTTTCCTCTTGTGATTTTATATAAAAACATGCTGATTGGGTACTCAGCGTAAACCAATCAGCTCTAAAATTCATATCCTAGCTCAGTATAAACTAGTACAACTACATGTAATATATGAACGTCGTACTCTTCTCCAGAGAGGCACTTTACTCTTGTGATTTTATATAAAAACATGCTTATTGGGTACTCAGCGTAGACCAATCAGCTCGAAAATTCATATCCTAGCTCAGTATAACCTAGTTCAACTACATGTAATATATGAACGTCGTACTCTTCTCCAGAGAGGCACTTTACTCTTGTGATTTTATATAAAAACATGCTTATTGGGTACTCAGCGTAGACCAATCAGCTCGAAAATTCATATCCTAGCTCAGTATAACCTAGTACAACTACATGTAGTATATGAACGTCGTACTCATCTCCAGAGAGGCACTTTACTCTTGTGATTTTATATAAAAACATGCTTATTGGGTACTCAGCGTAGACCAATCAGCTCGAAAATTCATATCCTAGCTCAGTATAACCTAGTACAACTACATGTAATATATGAACGTCGTACTCATCTCCAGAGAGGCACTTTACTGTTGTGATTTTATATAAAAACATGCTTATTGGGTACTCAGCGTAGACCAATCAGCTCGAAAATTCATATCCTAGCTCAGTATAACCTGATACAACTACATGTAATATATGAACGTCGTACTCTCCTCCAGAGAGGCACTTTACTCTTGTGATTTTATATAAAAACACGCTGATTGGGTACTTAAAGTGGACCGATCAGCTCGAAAATTCATATCACAATTTAACATAATGTGATACAACTCCCTGTAATATATGAACATCGTACTCTTCTCCAGAGAGGCACTTTACTCTAGTGATTTTACATAAAAACACGCTGATTGGGTACTTAGAGTAGACCGATCAGCTCGAAAATTCATATCCCAATTTTACATAATGTGATACAATTCCGTGTAATATATGAACATCGTACTCTACTCCAGAGAGGCACTTTACTCTAGTGATTTTACATAAAAACACGCTGATTGGGTACTTAGAGTAGACCGATCAGCTCGAAAATTCATATCCTAATTCAGTATAATATGATACAACTCCATGTAATATATAAACATCGTACTCTTTTCCAGAGAGGCACTTTACTCTAGTGATTTTATATAAAAGCACGCTGATTGGGTACGTAGAGTAGCCTGATCAGTTTGAAAATTCATATCTCAATTCAATATGATCTGTTACAACTCCCTGTAATATATGAACATCGAACTCTTCTCCAGAGAGGCACTTTCCTCTAGTGATTTTATATAAAAGCACGCTGATTGGGTACGTAGAGTAGACCGATCAGCTCGCAAATTCATATCCCAATTCTACATAATGTGATACAACTCCCTGTAATATATGAACATCGTACTCTTCTCCAGAGAGGCACTTTACTCTTGTGATTTTATATAAAAGCATGCTCCGCTGTTTTCAAAACTCAATATCTTTTAAACTAGAGCCTAAATAGAAAAAAGTTTCAAATAAAATATCTTAATTTATCTATTTTGAACAACTTTTATTTAAAGTATTTAATCATAAAGTCTACCAGTTTCGTGAAAATCACTGTCATATATAGTATTTAATTTGTGCAATAGATGGCGACAGAAATCTCGTTTGAAATTTCCCGAAATCAGTTTTTTGCCTTTCATGGGTAAACGATTAGTTTTACAAATTTTTTGTAATGAAAGAAAATACTCGCTAATTTTTTCTCTATCGATTTTATTTTAAGTATTTTTTTATACGAGGAATTTTTGTTTCATTTTTGGCAACATGCCATATTTTAATAAAATTTTGATTTAAAACGCTTAAAATAAATTATTTAGAGCTTCATTTGTCTTCTACCAACATTTATCGATATCATATAATATGTTTCAGTAACTTTCACCCCAAATAATATCTCAAAAATCCATTTTTTAGACTGGATGCTCTGTTGTATTCAAAACTCAATATTTTCTAAACTAGGGCCTAAATAGAAAAAAGTTTCAAATAAAATCTCTTAATTTAATAATTTTGAACACCTTTTATTTAAAGTATTTCCTCATCAAGTCTATGAGTTTCGAGAAAATCACTGTCATATATAGTATTAATTTTGTGCAACAGATGGTGACAGAAATCTCGTTTGATGTTTCTCAAAATCAGTTTTTTTCCATTTATGGGTAAACGATTAACTTTACGAAAAAATTATAATGAAAGAAAATACTCACTAATTTTTTCTCTATCGATTTTATTTGAAGCATTTTTTTGAATTGTTATAATTATTCTAAATTATTTCTGTAGCAAATTTATTAGACTAGCTAGCGAAATGTACTTTCCAAATTTGGATTCACGGATGTTTTCTACATAAGAAAAAAATTATTTGGTTCATGTAAAGCACCTACAGTACCCATAAAACCAAAAAGAATTTCACCGCAAAAGTTCAGCTCGAAATACCAGAGAGTGGCGCGCAGGTCGCCTGGTGTTTGGCAGGCGAAAAGTGCGGACTCAAATACTATGGATGAATCTCTTTGAGTACAAGGGTAACAGGGGTTAATAAAATCACAAGTTTTAATTGTTTTGTGTATTAGAAACAATTTATTTTCCACATCAAAATATATATTTTTAATACATAATGTATGTTTATTAAAAATATAATAAAGATAGAGATTATAAATGATAAATTTAGTAACTTTATTTTTTTAAAAACAAAGTATTTACTTCTCTATTTTGCAATCTAAATATATTTTTAGGTAAAAAGGGATTAATATAAATTAAAATACATAAATATATAGTATGTTAGTAGTTTGTTTTATTCTTTTATTTTGTTGACGATGTATATATATTTGTTGGTTGTTAATTTGATTTATTTTATTGACAATGTGTACATATTTATTGGTAGGTAGTTTGTTTGCTGTTTTGTTGACGATGTTTGTATTTTAAGTATGTACAATTTAGTTATTTGTGTATACAACATTTCAATTTGAAATTAAAGCCTGGATCAGTCTCCTGCATTGACTAGAGAGAGAAGGCTAACCTTACCCCCTAAATTTGCCCTGAATCACATTCTGCTCTACATTCCAGAGATTTCCAAGTCTATTTTGTGCACTAATATATTACAGAATCTTCAGAAAACTTCAGCTGGGTATTTAGGCTTTGATTAAAACTGTCATTGCTATTAATAATTTTTAAAAATATTTGAATCAGTTTATATATAGTTAATTCAATACAACTTTTAACAATTTCATTCTTGCACAACTCTTAAAAATATTTTTAAATGAGTGATGTGAAATAAATGATTTTAAATCATATCGATTCAAATATCAAATTAAAACGCACTGCGCCGAATCCAAATTATTGATTTTTCGAGACATTGAACAAAATTGTTAAGCAAGAGCAGGTTACACACTTGACAGTTTTTTTTTACTTTTGTAAATTGACCACTGCGTAAATATTTTGAGGTGTTTACACATTTAGCGGTAAAAATGCCGCCACTTATTAGCGTTAGAAGTATATCACCGGTTAAAAACATGGCCAAAGAAAGAGACTTCTGGCTGAAAAAACGGCAAGTGTGTAGCCTGCCTGAGTTATTACTAATTTGTTCATTTTTCAGCGTGGTAGCTGGCGCCATCTGCGTCGACATCAAGAACTATATAGCAGAAATTTCATAATTTCAAGCATGATCATTTGCAACTCTCCAAAGATTTTATTACAAATATTTATTGCTATACTACTTATTTTGCAGTAAAATTTTATTGACATTAATTGTTTATTATTTAATTCTTAGCAAGTTTTATTTGAACTATTTACGATTAGACGAAGAAAAAAATCACCGCAAAAGTTCAGCCAACAACACCAGGGCTCGAACGCGTCGCTTGCGGACATTCGGCGCAGAGAATGTGCGGGCTCAAATCATTTTATCTGAACTATTTTTTAACGCATATAACTAAGCATTTACTTAAAACATATCAGTAGATATCACTCTTTATATGGTATAATATATTAGAACTTCTAATAAGAGAAACAATTCATATGCTTGACATTTATAAAAGATTTGTAAACTTAGGATATTTAAGTAAATCAAAAATATATCATTATTAAATTTTGTTTATAAGTGCTTATAAAATAAAAGATATTTTGCAAATAATTTTTAAATATATAACATATTCCTCTATTTTTTAATTTGAATAAATAGGTATTGGGTAAAATGGGATATTAGAAAATAAAAAATACATATTGAATTTATAGATTTATTTATTTTGTAATCTGTAAATATAATTGGTGTAAGGTATACTAGAAAGTAAAAATACATATTTATTTGTAGGTAATTTATTTTGTTGATGTTTGAGTTTTAAATATATACATTTTTTATGTATGTATATACATTTCATTTTATATACACTTCAATTTGAAATGTAAAGCCTGGATCAGTCTCCTGCATTGACGAGAGAGAGAAGGCTGACCTCACCCCCGGAAATTCCTCCCTTAGCCCTCCAGGAAAACTCCCGGCAAAACCTGAAGTAGGGGTGCGGCTTCATCGCTGCTGCAACTGTTTCTGTAAACACACAAAACTAAATTAGTAACAATCAAAATAAATATACAAATAATTTAAATCATATTTTTTTAAAATGAAATGATAATTGTGATTATTTTTTTACGAGTAAAATTAATTTTCTTACAACATAGTTACTGGCAGCGGGCGTCGGTCCTGGTGAATCTGTTCCCGGAGGGTTTTTGAGCCCTCCAGGTGTAGATGTTGAAGTTGATGATGCAGACTCCGATGACGATGATTGAAGAGAGAGCTTTAAAACGCACTACCTCAGCAAAAGCTGGGTACCATTGACCTGCATAAAGCTAGGCGCGGACGAAAGCCCAGATGGTCGGGGTGAGATGATGAAGGCTCCGGTGATGTTGTCCACGAGTCCCTATAAACATAAAAACAATGTATTAGATAAATGAATAACTGTGAACCTGAAAAAAACATACATTGTTAGAAGAAAATATTTGTTGATGTTGTCCACCTGTTCCTATAAACAGAAAAACAATGTATTAGACAAAAGAATAATTATGAACCTGAAAAAAACATACATTTTGCAATTAGGAAATACAATATTTGTTGATGTTTGATGATCTGAAACATAAACTCAAAATAAAAGGCAGTAAATTTTACAAGAGAACAAGTTATGGTTATCATTCTTTCAGCACACACCATTCATTCCACTGCACACCATTCATCCCACAGCACACCATTCATCCCACAGCACACCCCCATCTTCAATGTTGGCTTCAATGATGGTTTCAATGATGGTTTCAATGTTGGTTTCGATTCTTGCCTGTCTAGCCCTACCTAACTGTTTCCGAACAGTAGCTAACTTACAATCTAGGGCGCAAGTGACTCTACGACAACAACCGGAGCGTGTTGTCAATTAGCAAAACGTTACACTTTGCCGGTGTACGCCCCTCCCATGGAGGAAATACGCCTAGTTACGCGGGTGCATTACGGGGCTTGGCGACTATACTATTGCACAATAGTTTTCATCACGGCGTGACTCACGCACCTCTTGAAGCCTCGCAATGGGAACAAAGGACTACTCTACGCCTATTGAACAATGGTATGAAGCCTTACACCCCTACGATAACACACACGTCGCGGTGCACCGGCACATCCCGGACCGACAACATCTCCAGAGAACTTTGACAAATACTCGCCTAAGTCGTTGTTTCGTTGCACTAGGTTGAACCCCACGTAGAGGCAGTTCTCTGGGATGCTTTGCGCCCCTTTCGCGATCCCTCCACCCAGCGGAACAAGTTTCGCGACCTGAATTAGATATGATGGCCTTCTAAGAAGACAGAACACGCGACGCGAGTTTGCTCTGAGACGGACGAGCGGCGAGTGAACGAACAAATTGAAAAGGAATGCAAAACAATTAATTTGTATCGCGCTGCTGTGGTACTCCACTCTACGTTCACTTGTATCCTCTTAATAAGTTAGAAAGAGACGACAATATAGAAAACGTACGCCCGAACTATTGTCTTACTATTCAAACGGTCCCTAATGAATCCTGTTGAAGCGACTGTATAATTCATTAAATACTAATGGATTTGACCTGAATATAAAATAAACGATAAAAACAGAATAAAGTATGATTTATATTTGATACATTCAACGTTTTATATAGTAGAATTGTTTATTATTTGTTGAAATACAACTAAATAAAATACATATGTTATTTATTCTAATCACAGTTTTTATTTAAACCGAAGTATAAATTTAGTTTAATAATATAATAAATACTGCAAAGAAAAATTGTATATTTTGTCAAAAGGAGTACATAAAATATTAATAAAACTCCTTATATTTCAAATAATCATACAATATTTTATTTAAACATTACATTACAAAATAAAATTCAATGCTTGTAATGTGCTAAAGTGAAACAAAGCATTAAGTTAAAGAGAGACAGAAGATGTTACTGAAATAAAATTGTAAAATATATTATTGTTTTATATAATAAATAACATATAAAAACATGAAATTATAATGTTTTTTAAAACAATATTTACATTTATAAACCAAAAAATAAATTTATATCGCGAAAAAACACTTAAAAATAAAAGAATATTCCAGCGGCCAGCCGAACGATTCGGATTCATTAAAGATAATTAAATTAAGTCGCCCGCTCGAAACACAGCGTTGTAAAGAATATTCAGACCTGCCTTGAAATATATTTTAAAATCGAATAAACAATGTATACAACAATGAATTTAGAGTAATATATTTTCAACGAAACATAAACTATAGGGCAATATATTAATATATATTGAACTAGGATATGAATTTTCGAGCTGATTGGTCTACGCTGAGTACCCAATCAGCATGTTTTTATATAAAATCACAAGAGTAAAGTGCCTCTCTGGAGAAGAGTACGACGTTCATATATTACATGTAGTTGTACCAGGTCTTGCTAAACTAGGATATGTATTTTTGGGCTGATTGGGTTACGCTGAGTACCCAATCAGCATGTTTTTATATAAAATCACAAGAGTAAAGTGCCTCTCTGGAGAAGAGTACGACGTTCATATATTACATGTAGTTGTACTAGGTTACATTAAGCTAGGATATGAATTTTCGAGCTGATTGGTCTACGCTGAATACCCAATCAGCATGTTTTTATATAAAATCACAAGAGTAAAGTGCCTCTCTGGAGAAGAGTACGACGTTCATACGATACATATAGTTGTACCAGGTATTGTTTAACTGGGTTATGAATTTTCGAGCTGATTGGTCTACGTTGAGTACCCAATCAGCATATTTTATATAAAATCACAAGAGTAAAGTGCCTCTCTGGAGAAGAGTACGACGTTCATATATTACATGTAGTTGTACCAGGTCTTGTTGAACTAGGATATGTATTTTCGGGCTGATTGGTTTACGCTGAGTACCCAATTAGCATGTTTTTATATAAAATCACAAGAGTAAAGTGCCTCTCTGGAGAAGACTACGATGATCATATGTTATAGTGAGTTGTACCAGGTTATATTTAACTGGGTTATGAATTTTAGAGCTGATCGGTCTACCCTGAGTACTCAATCAACAAGCTTTTATATAAAATCACTAAAATACCTCTCTGGAGAAGTTTGCGTTCCTCATAATATGTTACGGGGTGTATTATGTTATAAAAGAGTGTAGTATTAAGTTTTAAGCTAATAGCATCATTTTTAAAGCCGAGTCAGCATTTTTTTTGCTAGTCAGTAAATTTTAGATTCACCTTAAAATACTTGAAGTGAAACTTGTAGAATTAAATTTTCTATCTGTCTTAAAGTTATAATATCTGTGGACTACGTGCAAATGGACAAAATATTATATGTTAAGGAAGAAAAAATAAAAACTCAATTAAATTTGTTTTAATTTTTAATATATAGAACTATATAATACAATAAATGTGCGTATTAAAATATTTATTATGACTTAATATAAATATAAATGTACGTTACAAAACATAGCACCAAATTTCATCATGTCATGGTCAAACTCATTTCGTTCCTGAAGAAGTTGACCATTTCTTTGAGGACGAGCTCTTTCACGGTGGCATTGGCCATGACCATAGGAAGCAAGAGAGTGAAGTCTTCTACGCGAAGGTCTGCAACGATAGCCTGAACAGAAGTAGCAAGTTGTTCATGTTGAGCTGGGGTCATGTCGTAGAGGATGACGTCTACGGCTGAGCGATACTTGCCCTTGCCGTAAGCCAGAGCCATCACGGAACCAAACATTCCACCTATGTGAAGATAGCAATAAATATATTGTCAATAATATTGAGTGATGCGGTAAATGTTTAAATTTATAGGTTATATTACCCATTGCAAGTCCAACAGGCCCTCCAATTATGCCACCTACAAAGGCACCACCCCCCACAATACAAGCACCTTTCGCTGATTCCTTCAGGGTTACTTGCAAATTTTCAGCTCTTGAGAGCTCTGTGCACAGCCTCATAATTTCATCTTGATTTAACGGCATTTTGCGCTTGCAAACTAAACTGACAGCTGAAATAAACTTGAATTTATGCATGCACTACACTGTTAAGGGTCAAGAGTATCAATAGATCAAAGATCACATAATTATCAGAGAACAATGACTACATGATCAAAAAATAAATAAAAATGGCGCAATAATATCATATTAGTGCAAGAACTACCATTACAACGGAGCAAATTTTAAAAATTAATTTACTCCTAATTTAAATGATACTTTATTTTAATTTGATTGTCTTAGATATAGACATACATTTTTATTTCAACATTAAATTTACGTGTTGAAATAACAGAATTATTACTGTTTTAAGTTTATTGCCTGCCCAACTTTATTGTAAAATGGTAGGACTATATTCAGACGGACAACATTGTTTATATTTCGATGATCCCAAATTTTAAAGCAATAAATAAAATATGAATGTTAATTATTAAACAGCATAATGAACCTCTTTAAAGATTAAATATTGAATTTACTGTTAAAGTAATTTCAGTAAAAATAAATTCGTATATTCATATGTTGTTACCACTGTCTAGTGCAATAAATGTGTCAGTTATATGTCAAAATATCGTAAAACATAAACTTGAATAAAATGAGATTAAATATTTTCTTTTCTACTCTATTGTAAATTTATCAATTAATAATAAATATTTAAGATATTGTCATGTTGTTGTTAGGAGTCTATGTGTTTTTAAAATAATATTAGTTTTGGGGGCGTCTTAATAAACAAATATGTTTAATTATTTTTCTCCTGGATAAATAAAGTGTAGGGGGTTGTAATCATGAATGGTGTTATTTCTGTCAAAGAAGAATCGATGATCGACAGAAAACCTATAATAACATGTAGGTCAAGTACTGCTAACCTATGATAAACTTTACTTTATTTCATTAACCTTTGTATCTTACATATTACTACACCAATTGTTATAATTTAATGCCATTATTATAAGATTTCCTTGTATATTATGCATTTAACGGTATAATTTAGGGTTATGTCATGTTGTTTGACAATTTGTGATGACATTTTAATTGTAAATGTATTTTAGTATAATTCTGTGTGATTTCTGGCCTGCGGGTAGAATTATGAGACATGTAGTGTTTCAATGTAAACAATAAGAATGATTGTTTTTAGGCGGAGGGGAATTAGAGGTATTTTCAAGTTTAGAAGATGCTTTGGCACTTGCTCTTCCTCAAGATTCATGCGAGTGGCGACGATCGCTAGGTCGTCCTGTCAAATCCGTGCACATTGGGGTAAAATTTACCCCGTTTAGCCCTGCTGCTCTACCCCGGGAGAACCAATGGGATCTCATCAGACATCCGTTGTTTCATATTTATTGGACGGAATGTACAGTACGTAACTCATTATACTTCTGTTCTTAAATGTGTTTGTAAAAATGGTTTATTTATTTGTAGGATATTGATGTATATAAAACTTCAGTTAGGGACGACATAGAATCATGGCTAAAAGAGCTAAACGCAAGAAATATAACCGATTGGTTAATTGTAGTAGTTGAAACTTACGATGCCAAACGAACAAATAAATTATTGCCAAGGACGACAGTTCTTGATAAAATCAGGGCCGACTTCGCGCCGAAACAAGGTAATGCATATTAATACGTTAATTAATAATACTATACCTTGACAGTTACTGTAAAAATTAATGTTAACAATTTTTATTGAAAGTTATTGCCAAAAAAATTGTGTTGCTATTGGTTTGCTGAACGGTTATTATTGTGTTTCTACAGCGGTTGCTATGTAAAAATACAATTATTTATATTTATATTAATGTTAAATCTGTTGCTTTGTGAATTGTGAAAATTCTTAATCAATTTATTACATGAGTGATGAATATATTTTAACTCGTTTTAAATTCTTAAGCTGCTCGTTATTGTTGTGTTGAAATATAGAAATGTCAAATTTGTTGTTTCACCATAGCAACGCTAGACAAAAAGTGTTTGTTAACATTTTTTATTTTAATTATTGGTGATTATTGATGTTTTTGTGAGTTTTGATATGAGAAAATCGGGGTAAGTAACATTTTAAGAGCCAAACTTATTTATAAAATGAATTTGCTGTAAAATTTTACTACATGAGTGCACAAATTGACAGTTTTTAGTTGGTACAAAAATGTACTTTTAGATAATGTTTGATTACTTACCATATAAGTTATTTTAGTGACTAATTGAACCGTTTTAGACAATAATTTGTGGTTTATAAATATATTTACTATTGCATCTACACGTTTCAAAAGCAGATCTATAATCTATTACAAACAGAAATAAGTTAGGTTAAAAATGTGTGTTCAGGTGATCGTTGCATCTCGGTTCTGAGTCCAAGCAGATCAGAAACTCGAACAGCGGACTCATGGCGAGGCCTAGTAGCTCGAGTCCGTCACCTGGTGCTCGTAGCCTACGCTCGAGCTGTCACCAAACTCGAAGACTACGTTCGTCAACAACGCGAGAGACGAAACGAACCCGGCTGGCATTTCATCAAATACTTTCAGCTACAGGTAACCTCACTTTTATCAAACAACACCTACACACTATTACGTACTGTATATCTCAGGAGGAGCTAGCCCAGGTGCTGGAGATGCTAGGCCTCTACGACGAAGCTCTCGTGCAGTACGACGAGCTGGACGCGTTGTTTTCACAGTTTGTGGTGAACGCGGCTGCTGGGGATGCTGCCCCGTGGCTGCAGGGGTTTCAGGCGCCGTTGGAGCGGTGGCCGGGGTTGAGGTTGGGGGCGGTGCAGCCCTTGTCGGCGCAGCCCTCGCTGGTGGAGCTCAGGGCGTATTTGTTTGGGAAGCAGGCTAGGATGTTGCTGCTCACCTGTAAACCTTGGGAGGTGAGAATTTTTGTATTTTCTGTCTCCTGAAAATTATAGATATTTCTTTTTCCTCTAGAGATGATGATGGTGAAGCTGTTGATTTTATTGCTTTTCTCATAGACTATATTTTTATTTTTGTTGAATGTTCTTTATTATTCTGCTTCTTTTTAAATACAATGCAATTTATTCTTAACTCATTTATTTACTGAGATAAATTTCAAATTAAAATTATGTCTGTTTTACATCTTTTCAAATAACAATTTCCGGTTGATTGATTGCTCTCAAAATCTAACTTGAACATCTAAAATCTTAATTTGAAATATGACAGTCATAGTTCTATTAAATTTTGAGTTATTCTGGTACAAAAAATTGTCACACTCCTATACATACATCCCAATGAAATCGTTTTCTAGGGAACTTTAAAACGTACTTTTAAAAACTCACTACCGAAAATGATTACTCGTCACAATACTTCCATTACGTACTGGTTGTTTTATCGGTCTGTATTTTTTATTTTATGCGATTATTTGAAATA
Source organism: Poecilus cupreus (assembly GCA_963942605.1). NCBI lineage: Eukaryota > Metazoa > Arthropoda > Insecta > Coleoptera > Carabidae > Poecilus > Poecilus cupreus. Next base: position 7,388,366 of record OZ012729.1, read on the forward strand.
TTGTATAAGCTTTTCTACCGGATGTTTTATTATCGCGCAACGATATGCAACTTTATATTTGCTAATGAAAAATTCTTTAAAACTTTAGAGAAAAATGTTTTATACAAAAAATGACCAGGAAAAAAGGCCCTATTTAATAGAAATAATTTTTGTAGTCCTAAAAGGATCAGTATAGAAACTTTTCATGTTTCTATTAATAGTATATTGAACAACTAGTGTTACAATGACCTTTTTCTACAATCGTTGCACAATATCGACATTGTTATTCCATTTTTGGTTAGGAAATGTTCAAAATTGCCGCTCTAGGGCGACAAAGTGACATATTGTCGCACTAGTGCGACAAAAACAAAACAAAAATAAATTAGGTAAAAGAAGTAAATGATGCATTGGATTTTTCTGGTAATAACCTTGCTATTGCAAATACAGGCATATACGTACATACACTTCAACTTAATCACCATAAACGTATTCACTCTGTAGACTTTATGTCAAATGTACTCCATATGTCAAATGTACTCCATGTGTCAAATTATGATTTCTTTGAAAATGTTTATTTTGTTTATAAACGTTGTCATGATTACGGTGACATGGGTAACTACAATTTTACTGAATTGTTATAGGCGTGACCAAAGATAATTTTGAAAATTAATTTTTTTCTACAGCTTGACATTGTTCAACGATTGTAGAAAAAATATTGTGTGTATCTCGTCGGATAGAGCTTGTTCGGTGCACTTGTCGAGTTGTTGATCTCGGCTTCGCCTCGATCAACAATTTCTCGCCGCGTGCAACAAACAATGCTCTATCCGCACTTGATACACAAATAACTATTTCCTATTTCACGTACACAAAGTCAATTTTGTGACACTGTTTTTCTCAAAAACAATGCTACAAAATTGAATTTTGTGCAACTATTTTTGGGGAATTGATTATTTGTAAAATGAACAGTCTGTCAAACTTGGGGCTGTCATTGCTCACGTAAAATTATTGAATCGGAGCCCCTGCGTCGGAGTTGCAGCCTGGGACCCGATAGGCCGTACAATTTTATTTTATTTTTATTGAATTTATGAACGTGAATTAGGAAAAGTAGTATGAACAACTCGTGTTACAATTCATAATTATAAAACTCGTATTTTGCGTAACTCGCCTGCGGCTCGTTTCCGCAAACTATACTCGTATTACAAAAAATAATATTTACGCACCAAAAGTATTCAGAACATGGTGGTATATTTGTACAGATGGCATCAAGATGTTTGCCATTCCTCCACACTTGCGTACGAGAGCTATCCCTCCTGGAGGTTTCTGCGCCTCCTGGTGCTCTATCATGCTGGTTATTCCTCGCCAGTCTAGAAGTGCTTCACACTTGTGACCGGTACAACGATTCAGGCCAAGTCGAAGCTTATTCTCTCTACACCGCTGGACTTTGGTCGTATGCTAGTGAAAAGGTAATCTAGTTCTTCAACACTGAAATATAATAATACTGGAACGATAGAACAATCCAGTATTACTATATTTCAGTGAGTTGAAGAGTTGAAAAAGTGTTGGTATTAATTGTATGATGTAGCTCCGTGAGTTGGGTACGCTGTGCGGTCTTCTGCCAGGAAGCGGAACACCCACCTCGGAGCAGCTGCACCTGGTAGTTGGTCTCTCGGCGGGGATGGGGGACTGTCCGGGGACTCCTGCTGCACCATCGCCGACGGATCGGCTCAAGGAGGCGCTGTGCTCTAAGGATGTCTTCAACAAGAACTATTTGGTTAGTAGTTTTATTTTATATACAACCGATAAATAAAGTTAACTGTATTCTCAACAAAATCGTAATTTAATATGTTTTATTATTTACCGAGGGAAATAAAGATGCAATGTACTCCCTAGGAAAAAAGTCTACAATTTACACTTTCGACAAATAATGACGAACTTTACTCCCTCAAAATATAAACTACTAAGAATTTTATTTCGTAAATAAAGAACAGTATTTTTGTCATTTGGAATCTTATAAACATTTCTGATTAATCTCATTTATTAAAATGATTATTTCACTCATTACAAATTTGACCAATCAGAATGTCACATTTTCCATTGTTGTGCATTTTAGATAAGTGATGCTGTTTAATCGCGATTAAATTGAAGCTAGCTTTTATATGCAAATTTTGAACATTTTGTAGGCATATTTAGCCGGATAATTAGTTGCAGAAGCAAGATACTTACATGTTTTTTACTTTTACTGGTATTCTATGTCATTAAACATGCTGAATTATTCAATTCAAGCTATTTTTATTTACAAATTTATGACATTTATTTGACAAATAAAAAGAAAAACAATCAATTTGCTATAATTACACTATAACAACATTATTTTATGGTGCTTTTTGTTTATGATTGTAACGATTTATTTATATGAAAATGTGTCAAAATCAACGTTTTAGTACAATTTCTTCGGCAAGTATTAAAGTTTATGCTGTGAATTCATGAAATAATCTTGACATATACCCCTCGTGCTAAAGATTTGAATCGATTAAATTTGATGTCGAGCTTATTTACAAAATTTTGCTTTTAAAAAAGTGTTATCATATATAATAATTTAAGATAAAATCCCTCGACCTGCGGTCTCGAGATTTTATCAAATTATTATGTACTCAAACACTAAGCAAAATGTTTTGCATAAGCTACACATGTCAAATTTAATCGATTAAATTTTTAGCATTCGTGATATAACTATTGATTATTTGTTTAACTGCGTTAAAAATAAAATCTAAGATTTTCCACGTCGTCTCCAATCTATAAATACATTATTACAACAAGAAGCATAAATGTCAGTATTTTTAACCACAGGTATAACAACGCTAACTAAACTAAAATGTCCTATTCTGCAGGAGTTGTCTGAGCTGGCAATGGGCACATACAAACACATCGGCCGCCTCCGTTCCGCGCGGCTGGTGGGCCGCGAGCTCGCCTCCTTCTACAAACTCCTGGGGGAGACCCAAAAAGCCGCCGCGTTCCTCGGCGACGCCCTCAAAACCTTCGAGCAAGAAAACTGGCGAGAGCTCGCCGTGCACACCCACGTGGAACTCGCGGCCTGCCACCTGCAAGCCGGGGATACGCGCAAGTACATCCGGTCATGCGCGGCCGTGGCCGCCGCCCCCGAGATGGACACCATCGTCAGGTGCTCCTACTTCGACGAGATGCTCAAGTCGCTTGATGTGTTAGAGAAGACACTCATTGTGCCTTTTGTAAATATCCTAAAAATTACAAACGTAACCTTGAAGTCCAACCTGGTGATGCAGGACACACTCCTCGAGGTGCAGCTCGACCTAGAGTCCTCCTTCCCGCGGGAGGTCTTGTGCTCGCAGTTGCAGATCTCACTAGAGGTGGATAAAAGTGACCCCAAGGAGAAACAAGTGGGAGTCGCGAAGACAGGGCAGGATCCAGTGTTGCAGAAAATGCGGATTTATAAACATTTGGATTATAGACAAGATAAACAAATTGCTTCTGCTAGTGTGGTGTGTAAAAACGCGCCACTAAAACGGGCAGATAGTAGTGCGGTTAAAATTACTAGAAGTGATTTTACTCATGCGCTTAGAGCTTCTGTTTTGGTGAGTAAAACTGTTTTCCATTATTGATTTTGATCACTGCATTTTTTTAAGTTTGCTGTTGTATGAGGCACACTGAACTACATAAATAATGGATTTTTATTACTTCCTGTTTAGCCGGAAGTGAACATCCTTATTTTAAATGGAATATCCTATATATATTTTAAGATTCTGATTCAACATAAAATTCCGAATACAACCATGTATAATAAAGCTACTTTTTTTGTTGTAGATTTCTAAGTAAAAAAAAATAATAATTAAAATATTACATACACAAATCGAATCATTTCTAGTTAGCTAAAAAATAAATGATAAAAAAGAAAACAGATTTTATGACAGAAAAATGTCACTTTATTAACAAAACAAACAAAAATAATTTAATAATCAGTAACGAAAATGTCACCATGATTTGATCAGGTTACTAATGTTCTATTAGTTAGTAATAACATACACGAACACAAATTAAGCATGTGACACTACTTTATTATTATTACAATTGTCTGTTGTCCTAGTAACAACATTCTTACTTTTTATATTCACAGCTATCTAATTTATATTAATCTTAAGTTTCACAACAACTAATAATGATCGCTAGTAAGAACGCTGATTAAGGGCGACTAACTAGCAGTTGACAATCTGTGTTTTTCAGCTGTCAAACCTTCTTACATGATTATTGAGAAAAATATTTGAAATAGAAGTGGTAGAATATTTCATTCTGTATGTCTTTTATTCGAAGCTTATATCTCTAAAATAATTTAGGAACGCTTGACAGCGTAAAATAAAATTAGTCAACTGCTTGTTAATCACACTTAATCGTTTGTTCTTACTAGCAGTCAATGTGATTGTTTTATGTACATATTTCTATCATTTACTTCATAGAATGATTCGATATGATTCTATAATATTTGAATTATTTTTTCTTACCTCAATGAAAAGGTAGCTTATTATACATGATTGTATTCAGAATTTTAAGCAAAATAGAAATCTTTAAAAAAAAATTCGAGTTCTATTTAAAATAAGGAAGTTGATGTCATTTGCGACCAAAAGAAAAAGTAATAAAAATCCATTATTTATGTAATTCAATCCGCCTTTGAATGTAGTTTATAAATCTATAATATAAATGTAATTGACTTAAAAATACAATTCTTTTGGGAGGTACACCTGTTTCAGAAAACGTCCGGTACACTTAAATGTTTATATTCAATTAGATTTATATATATTTTAAACTGTTCGTTAGCGTTAAGTCATTTTTGCTCTGTTGAGTGTTTTTTAGCGCTAGGGGTTGATTTTGAGGGTGTACGATTTTTTTTATCTCGGATTCGGATGCAGCGTCGAAAATTACATAGGAATGTAGTTGTTTTGATAAAAGTTTCGAACTTTTTCTCTGCTGATTCTATTTTTGAAAAAATGATATTTCTGTTTTGGTGTGTCCATTAAATTTCCTTTTCCAGTTTTTCAATTTCATTTGAAATAAAATTAAGCTCTGCGTAATTTCATGAAACTTATAAATTCCAATTCCAAATTTCGTTACCATATATCTTATTTCGTTTATGAGATATTGCATGCATCCATCTACACACACAGAAATCATTGTGATATTTTTTCCAGCCTCTGGTGTTGACGCCAGGTCTCAACACAATACCCCTAACATGGTGCGCATCTCCAGGTCGCTACACTCTAGCCCAGGTCTCAGTAGAAGTGCCAGGTGCCGGCGACGCAGTCCTGGAGCTCCTCTCAGCTCCTCTACCTGCTCCGCGATCCCGCGTAGAAGCACGTCGCCAACCCCCATCACTTCGCCTGGACAAAACCCGCCCCACAGACCTCCTAGCCGGCCTCCAGCAACCCATGGAGGTAGTGGTTACCATCGGTAGCTACCCCGTCGACGAGGGCTCCACTGTTCACCTCCGGTGCTCGAAACCTTTGACCCTCCGGTTGTGCACTCCATCGACCTCTTTTACGTCGTCATTGTCCATCCCGCTAACGGAAACTACCCCGTTTACGTGCACCAGGCTACCGCTGCTGGTGTATTCGCCGCTTCCGGCTAGGGAGCACCAGGTGACGGTGCAGGTGCCCTGGTCGGCGACGCTGGTTACCGTGCCGTTAGGGTTCACCGCTCCCTTGAATGTTACACATCGGTTGCATACAGCACGTGACCGGAAGTACCTGCAGGTGCTCGTGGAGGGCAAGGTGAAGAGGAGGTTGAGGTTGGGAAATGTGGCCTTGAAAGGGGTTGAAGCGAAGGAGTTGAACCCCGAACTGGAGGGACTTGGTGCAGTAAGTCACATTTTTATTCATTATGCTGTAATAGTAGTAAAGTAGGGAGTGAAGTTTGTCATTATTTATCAAAAACTAAAATTGAATCACTTTATTTCCCTCGGTAAATAATGAAGCAACAAAATAATTTGCTTTACTTTCTTAGTAACGGTTAATAATTAAAACTGTAACTTTTCAAAGAAATTTGGGCTTCTGAATTTATTTAACCTATTAAATTTTTATCCATTATGCTATGCTTTAATAGATAGTAGTTTATATATCAAGGGAGTAAAGTTTATCATTATTTGTCGAGAGCAAAGATTGAATCCTGAGGGCATAGGTGGCACTTGAGTCACTTTATTTCCCTCAGTAAATAATGAAACATTCAAGTGCTTGCTTTTCTTTACCGCTTTTCTAACGGTCAATAATTATTTAAGTTTTGTTAGTAACGGTCAATAATAGATTATTAACCTAGGTTATTAATTCGAACTGTTACGTTACAATGAAATTTATTTTTTTGAATTTATTTAATTCATTAAATTTTTATTATACTATAATAGATAGTAGTTTATATATCAAGGAGTAAATTTCGTCATTATTTGTCTAATAGCAGCATTCATTGCCTCGGCTTCGCCTCGTCAATGAAACGGCAGTCTCTGCTGTAAATCTGGTATTTTGATGCCTAGTTAAGCAAATAACTATTATTATGAATTTGTGATTGATTGAAGTGACAATAATAGATTTATTATTCACTGTTCTTAGCGAAGCGAGATAAATAAAAAAGCGAGTCAATAAAATCGTATTATGTACGTATGTGTTACATAGATTCATTTCTAAAAATTATGTTTCTATTTACTTACGTACCTAATACACGAATAATAATTATTTACTTTACACGTGGGCAAAGTAAGGAATTACCCACGAGAGAAATTTTAGCACACTTGTGTGATAATTTTATCGAGAAATTTATTAAGGAAATATTATTTGACAGTGACATATGTTTAAAATTTTTAAATTAAAATATCAATCGAAGTGTTGTGTGTTTGTTTATAAATAAAAAAATACTCACTAGTGACTTTCCTGAAAATTATAACCACTAATGGGATATCTATTACTTTCCTTGTTTAAAATCGCCTTAGTTATAGAGCATTTATTGAGAGGTGTTGGATAAAATTTATTTCAATAATAGTCCTTTTTACTTATCATTATGGTATATATTCGAGAGTACATTAGGTGCCACTTTATGGTCGGTAAACAATATAAACAAGTGGAACATAATAGATATTTCTGTACATAATTTGAGGTTTCGAAGTGTGCTTTTTTTGTTGTTTGATTACCAAGTTGTTTATTGCTTTATTTTATCAGACTAGATCATAAAGGGCCACTTTATGATCGCTAAACAATATCATAAGTAATTATAATATAGTGGAACATAATAGATGTTTACACAATTTAGGGTTTGTTTATTACTATTGTTTTTACTTTACAATGTCATAAACGAGTGATTATAATACAGTTGAACATAAACAAATTAATTATTTGTTTGAGAGTTGTATTATTTATTATAAATGTATGGCATGCAGATAATATCATCGGGTGTGTCGGTGTCGTACATGTGGGAGCTGCTGGTGTCGCACGGGGGCCCAGAGGAATGTACCCCCATCAAGGCAGAGTTCACTGTTGAGTACACTGCAATATGGGAGTCGGACGAACAACCCCTAGACACCGAAACGCGTCTCTACACACACCCACTAGAGATACAAGACTACGAGGTGACAACAACAAATCAACCATTCTATACAATCATAACTATTATCATTCAAATTCCAGACTCTGTACGTCGTGGAGGGCCGCGTGGAACCCGCCCGCGGCAGCGAATTCTGCCGCGTGGGAGCCCTCTGCCACCTCCGCTTGCACATCCACCCGCTGCGCCCCCAGGACGCCGCCCCGCAACGCTCCCTCATGTACGAGGTGCTGGCGGAGCAGAGCGTCTGGGCGGTATGCGGACGAACTGCTGGAGTCGTATCAGTGGACACCTCCACCGTGGCTACTTCTACAGCAGCTCAAGCTGTTACTCTAGACGTGATGCCGCTTGCTAGTGGGTTTCTACCGCTGCCGTTGATTAGGTTGAGTAAATACATCCCGGCGGATAAGTCGATACCGGATGCGGCACGGAAACCGGATATGGCTAATGCGCATCCGAGGCTGGAGCCGTTCAGCCCGGGGCAGGTGTATAATAGTAGTAAAGCGCAGCAGGTGCATGTGTTGGCTGCTATTAATGAGATACACGCCCCGTGAACCCTACTGTGTTTGGTGCTGGGAAATAGGTCAGTTTATATTAATTCCGCCATAATTAGTTTTAAAAGTATTTCAATGTCAACCTTTTAGTCTACTTCAAATTTTGATACTTGTATATATTATATAAATTGTAAAGTGCTTAACAAAATTTCACTGTAAAAATAAAATTCACAGATAAATAATTATTGTAATAAGTTTGACTGGATATACAGGGGGTGACGGCTAAACGAATGTCTCTGTTTATTATTAAAACTACAGTAAAATACTAAAGAATAAAGTTGCGGAAGCTCCAGAGCAACTTCTTTTCGTAATATATATTTTTTATTATCTATTTTAAACTTGTAAAATGTTTTAAAGTCAATTATTCCTCCTGTTCGTTTTCCAACCAGTCGAAAAGTTGCCACTTTTCAACTTGTAAAATCAATGCATGTTTGATTGCTAATTGTGATAGTTTAAAAAATTAATAAGTCAATTATTCACCCGTTCACGTTTCAATCGATCGAAAAGTTACCACTTTTCAACCTGCAAAATCAACTAACTGATTGTGAATAATATAGATTTTCTGTTGGTTTCACTTTCAGTGTCATTTCAGTGGTCCCTAAATTTCCCTTTTAAATGAAACGAAAAGTGTTTCAGTTCAGACTCATCGCCTATAATTAAACACTTTTCTCCTCTGTATATAAATGATCTCAAGATACAAAATAAATAAATAATTCTTTACAAAAAACAAATATTTCACTCAAAAAGCATACATTAAAAGTAAATAATTGTACATGTTTCATTTAATAATTTTTGATTGTGATTAAAATAGTATATTATGACACTTCGAAGCGAAAAGTGTTTCATTACAGCCTCAACAGTAATACCGAAACACTTTCCTCATCGATAAAATAATATACTTTTACACCAGTGATCCAAAAAGCATACCTTAAAAGTAAATAGGTTTGTTCCAAGTGGTCATTTCTGACAAGTTTGTGACATGTTTGTGACAAATTTCAGTGCGCCTGCGAAAAATGTAAACAAGTTAAGTTTGAAACATAGACTGGAACGACGAATGGAATGAAGCGCATGTGTATACTCATATTTTGTTTTGACAGCTAACCTTAAATATAAATATAAATAAGGAAATTCATACATTTTTCGCCACAAAAAAGAAATATTTCAAAGTTAACTTGTTTACATTTTTCGCAGGCGCACTGAAATTTGTCACAAACATGTCACAAACTTGTCAGAAATGACCACTTGGAACAAACCTAATATAATTTTTATGTATGTTTCGTTTATTAATATTTGATTATAAATAAAATAGTTTATACCGAGGCAAAAAGTGTTCCATTACAGCCTCGACGATTATAATGAAACACTTGACTCCTCGATATGTAATATACTTGTACACCAGTAATTCTTAACTTACAGCACAATAGGCGAAAAGTGCTTTATTACTGCCTCAGCTGTAATAGAACATTTTTCTTCTCGATATGTAATATAATTTTACACCAGTGATTCTCAAGTTAAACAGCTTTTTTAAATTCAGGTTTACCAACTTTAAAATTGAACTTATGTGTTGAAACAATTGAATAAACAATAGTTATTGTTTGACAAACCAGTTGAGTCGTTCAGCTGTTACCTCTGTATATTATAGAGTATCGCCCATATTTGAGTAAACTGACTTATGGACCAAGTGTTTTTATTGTTGTAATCTATAATTTATTTGTAGCCTTAATACAAATTCCTATGCTTGAACTGTGCATTCTGGCTGTTTATATTTATTTTGACATTGAAATATTATGTGCTCGTATAATTTTTTTATGAGACATTATTTCATAATAAATAATAAACAGCCAGTAAACAGATTTTTCGGAAATACGTAGTGAAATAATTTTATTAAATTAAAATACAGTACATCATGTTGTGTGACGGTTATTTTCAGAACAAAGTCATTATTTTTCCGTCACTGCTAATCACCAATTATTTTTTTGTGATTGCGTTGTACTGTTTGATTTGCAATATTTGTCTTGATGACTTAGTATATTTTGACTGCGTTTTGTGCCAATTAAGTGCTGAATATTATGTTATAAGTGACACTAACTTTAGTGTCATTGTAGGTACATCACTTGCCTAAAAGTTGGAACAGAGTTGTAAAAAAGTAAAAGACATATTTAAACGCGACGAATTTTGTGTAGTTGCTGCTTATTGTTACCGACGTAGACTAGGATTTGAATAATTGTAATAAATAGTCAATGTTGTTTGACAGAGTTCATTCAGCAAATTTCTCTTTGGGAAGGAATTCGTCGGGTTTAGATAAAGAACGAAAGTACAATATACATTAAAATTTCCTCTCTATAAATGTTTTAGTTACGTTTGTATTGTAAATAAATAGGGTATGTATATGTTGTTGTCATATGGAAAAGGTTTATTATTTTGAAATTTGATTATTTTGTGAATATCTGTAAATAAAATGATTTGATGGTTTCGTAGTGCATGTTAAGCTGTAAGGTATGGCTGGAAGTAACTATCACTTAATTAAAACTTAGTAAGTAATTCAAGTTGTTGTTTTTAATTCATATTTTTTGGTAAAATGTAATGTCTTGATGGAATTAAGGCTGTAATTTTGAGATATTATTCTGTACAGAACAAATAAATAATTGAAAAGGGCTGTGAAAACTGCTCCAAATAAATTTATTTTTGTGTTTTAATTGTGTCACCCCTGCAGGTTTGAGCACCGGATGGAACATAAGCAATCCATCAACCGGAAGTAGTAATTTATGTAAAGGCCTATCAGGTTTTTATATCTCAGCAAATAAAATGAGAGTAAATTTTATTGTATTCTAAAATATCACGACCGGGATATAAACTCGGTTTCTATCATGATAAACAGCTAATTTCATATCTACGAGAGATTTGTGCACTTTCTCTCCCGTCGTGAGGGAAAGTGCTCAAATAATGTGAAAATGAACTATATTAAACATACCAAAAGTATCTGTCATAAATTATGTTACAATTTGCAATACATAAAATATTTGTCGAAAAAAAAATAGCGCGGGAAAAAATCATACACTTTTCTCCCTTAGTGTATGATATATAATTATCTGCCTGTTAAAGTAATGATATATTACTGTTCTCTAAAAAAAAAAAGCAACCCTTCTCTACAACAAAATTTCAATGGTACAGAACGCCCTCTATTGACGAATTCAATGTATCAAGTATAAACGGGTTTTTTACAATCAACTTTAGTTGACTTGTTCATTTCATATCACAGTCAGACACCGTCACGTAAAGTGTTGTTTTTTTATCACTCCGACTTATTTGAATTTGTTTTCTTAATTTTATACGACAATTTTCGTTTTTTTTATAGCTAAATTATATCGGTTAATTTGAAAAGATGTTAAGTGAAGCTACTATCGAAATAATTAACAGCATCTCTAAAATTTTGGAGAATGAAAATATTCAGGTGACTGTTTCTACAGTAGGGAGAGCTGGTTTAGTCGCTGCCGGGTGCACCATCGTCGGAGGTTTTGTTGGGGGACCAGTAGGAATTGCTGTCGGTGAGAAAATTACTCTACTTATTTCGTTGAAACTAATTACCATTTAACGTAAAAAAATTATTGAAATATTGTTAATTGGAAGTTAATTAACTCGGTAATCGGTACTAACCTGTTCCAACACTTCAAAACTGATATATTCAACTCTAGCCAATATTTTTACTATTTTTAGGGGGTCTAGCCGGAACAGCTGTCAACAGATACCTCACCCCAAAGTTCGTTCCCATAACTCAAATTATCCAGAAAAACATGACAGATGAACAGAAAAGCAACCTGGCTCAGTTGGTGACATCTGTTGTCCAAAAAGTTTCATCATCCGGCGCTATAAAAGATCTTCTCGCTAATGATTCCGCAAAATCAGCTGTTATTTCCGTTGTGTTAGCTTATATTCAGAATCAAGGATTTGGTACCGCTGTAACTACTTGCCAGAAATGTTGAAATTTATCAAATTATGCTGACTATTATTTATATTTATTGTGTATTTTATTTATTTTGTGTAATTTATTATTGATTATTGTAGGATGTTACTAGTAAGAATAATGAAACTATGATTTTGAATTTTATTTATCGTTTTACTGTTTCCCATTAGTGGCCCCCAATATTTATGCTAACCTAACCTAAAATTAAGTAATGTTTTAGGGATTCTAGACATTAAAACAAGAATTATAAATTTTAAATATTTTATTTGGTAAAATTCCGACAAAAATATGTATTTTCTTTGAAAATAATTAACAATGACTTAATGTGCTTGAGTAAAACAAAATTCACAAAACAGTTTTGCCAAACTGATACACGACAACCGATAACGTATGAACAAAATCGCAAGCAATTTTATAATATTTATAAACTTTAACAGACAACAATTCGTTGCGGTTTTGTTGATACCAAGACTTAAATATCTTGTAATTTATCCTAAATTGGCTGCTAGTCTATTCCAAATAAGAATGTCCAAAAAATAATAAAATATTTCAGCTTGGAATATAATTGAAAGAGTTCTATTTTTATTTGGAACAGACGTAAATTGCGCTATTAATAGTTTGCTTATATACAAAACTAAGACTTAGTGGTCCAGTATTCTCAAATTACCGGAAACGATTTTATTTTCTAATAGCGCCCCAGACGGGATGTCTATCCGATCTCCATGGTTTGCTATAATAATCACTGTGCCCTGAAAAGAAATATTTTCAATTTTAATTATACCGAGGTAACTAAGAATCCTAGTTAGTAAAGGAAAAATGAAAAAGCAATGTGAAAAAACCTTAAATCTAAATATTTGTAGTTCATTTTCGCTCCACAAGTTGGCGCTACTGGTTATGATTACGTTCAGATACAAAAACCATTTTGATCTGTCAGTTTACTGTTGGGCTTTACTGTGTTCAGTTGTAATTTGTGTTTGTCTGGTTCTGTGTTTTATAATGACACTTTACTCACGTTTTTATAATAATAGTTTATATATCAAGGGAGTAAAGTTTACCATTGTTTGTAAAGAGCGAAGATTGAATCCTGGGGGCATTTGGTGCGGATTTACAAAAACCAAAATAGTATTGTGATTTCATTAAGACAGTAAATATTATAAATAAGTATCGGAAAATTATTATTTACCTAAGAATATAGTGCAATACATAGTGACGTAATAATTTAGGCTTGTATACAGCATGAAAAAAATAATAATTTTATTTGATTATGGCATATTTTTCAGGTGATACGAATATATTTGGAGTGATTTTTTAAAGCAACCAATCAGTTTTGTTGGCTAACTAATAACCAGTGTTATTCCTAGGTGCACTATTGTACTAGATTTAGTACAATGAGTAATTTTTTAGTACATCAGCACCTCTTTCTAAAATCTAGTACTATTTTGTTTTTTTTTTTATTTCAAGGATCAATAGGTTTTGAATATAAAATTTAAAATCAATAACATACAAAAATTTTCGCATGAATTCAAAAATTGTTCCCCTAACAGTTTTACTTTCCTTTTGACATTTATTGTATTTAGTTTATGTAAGTATAAATAAATATATTATATTGTTTGTTCCAATCATACCAAAGAATAATTATTGATTTGTGTAACCTATGTTTTGTTCAACAATAAAAGCAAATTTCAGTAACATTTTATTAATATATTATGCTTTGCCGCCATTTTCTGAATTTAGTACAGTTGCGTCTATTTTAGTACAATTTTCCCCTAGAAAGTAGTACAATTTTTTATTGTCTTGGAACAACACTACTAATAACTTTAGAGAACAAATAAATACACTGGCTTATACAGAAAGAAGAGGAACATAATTTTACGGTTGGTAAAATAAAATTATATACTGTATACTGATAGTTTTCATTATATTGTTAAGCCATTATTCAGACCTCAATTACTTCGATTATAATTTAATTATTGTTGATTGTTGTGTAAAGTTTAAAGTGTTATATGAACAGTATAAAAAATGATTAGGTTCATTTGGATTAGAGATTTATTAGTGTGTTAATAGCTGGTGAACAAAGAAGTTAAATACAAACAGAGTGGTTTCATTCCTTACCGGTTTTGGTGTGTGTAATCTGTGTTATAATATATTAAAGTGAAGTAAATTTTCAAGGCACTTACTTTGAGGGAGACGCCTCTCCCGAAGGTAACATCACCACTAACAGTTAAATGATCCAGCTCAATAAGATCCGGAATGTTGGCAAACCTGGCCAGAAACTCCTTCACTTTACTGAAATGATTATCACCGAGCTTCACCAGCGGCGTCGTGGGGAACATCCTCTGCGGGGACATCACCAGGGTGCCGTTTTTCAAGCTGTAAACCATCATGTGTAAAGTGTACGTCATTGAATGTACAGAGCTGCATACCTGTATAAGTTGCTCATGACGAGCAGTAAATCAGAGGTTTTCTTGACTGGCAAGAAGCGGGATCGAGGCACGTTGATGCCGATGCCGTTCTCGAAGGTCTTCATGGCTGCACCGACTGCTGTTTCTAGCTGGATTACGTTGAGACCGTTACCGAGGGTTTTGTTGTTGATGATGATCTCCAGGCTTAGTTTGTCTTCGTTTAACACTCGTTCGATGGCTGTGAAAAATTGTTGTTAACATTCTTCTCGCAACAAGTTTATACTGTATAATGCTTTTTATATCGAACAGTAGTAGTTTATTTATCAAGGGAATAAAGTGTGTCATTATTTGACAAGAGTGAATAATGAAACACTTTACTCACATGTTATGTACAATATTTTATTTACAACACAGTAATGAATAAAACCCTAGTCTTGTTGCACACTGTTCTAATATAGTAGTTTAAATATCAAGGGAGAAAACTTTGACATTATTTGACAAAAGTGAATAATGACACATTTTACTCACGTAGATAAATAAAAAAAATCCTAGAGTATTGTTTCACTTTGTTCTAATAATAGTTTATATTTCCAGGGAGTAAAGTGGCGTATTAACTACTATTTCAGGTTATGTTTACAAATCTGTAAGTTATTAGTCAAATCCACTGAAATATATTAATACTGGAACGTGCACTTGTAATCTTTTACGAAAGCGAAAAATGAGCTTGAGACAGATAGATGTCGTGGGCCACTTTTCTTTGTCTAACACTTATTTATAGAACGGTTGCTATGTAAAAACAATGCACAACAAAGACAGGTAGCCTTCAATTAACTGTTTCGCTCAGCTTTCATTTTCAATGTTAGTGCGCGTTCCAGTAATATTATAGTTCAGTGATTTTATTAAATCACGTTTTTTTTTCGTTGTATATTAAAATATTATACATAATACGTGAGTCAAGTCCATCAAGCGTTCAATCTTCTCTCTCGACAAATAATGACGTATTTTACTCCCTTAATATATAAACTACTATTATTTGAAATATTAACTTCAAAAAAATTATTTTATGATATCTATCAGTTTTTTGTAAAGTCAAACATTGAGACTTGAACTCAGTGTTGCTAACCTCATAAAGAACACTTAAAATTGTATGGTTTGTTCTAAACTTTTTCATCAGAATTAATTAGTTCGTTCTTGTTGCAAATAAAAAAAAATCTGATGTGGCCAGCACATAACCTCCCGCCCAATACCACTCTTAAACGATACAAAATAGTATTTGATGATACAGAAACATACCTTCTTATTTATTTATTTTCTATTTATATTTGAGAATTTTAATTGTCTTTAGTATATTTATTTAATTTTTTGACATATATTTCACTAAGAAAACAGCTTCACAATCACAATGACATGTGTCACATTTCGTAAAAAATTGAAAATTTTCCATGGTGTACTAGGAATGCAAGATTTGTGAAATCTAATTTCTTTATATTTTATTATCTCTAAATCTAATAAAAATTATTAAAATTAGTGTAATCAAAACAAATGTAGAATTAAATATTCTTCAACTTTCAAAATAACATAAATTGTTGAAAAAGGAAATTTAACCGTGTTTTCCACGAAAAACTGTTAAGGGCTTCAAGTAAACTGCTACTTCCGGTCGACCAATTTTATCCAAAATCTAATCAGCTCTTCATTTAAATATAAGAAGCAATAATTCAAAAAAATTTATTTTTTGGTATTATAGTATTTGAGTTATGCGAGACGAAAAAATTGCCACAGACTACACACACACATACACACATACATACATACATACATACATACATACATACATACAGACATCATCGCGAAAATAGTAAAATCGTATTGTAGGGACCCTAAAACGTGCTTATTCATTGAAAACTCACTACCCAATTTTCTGACCAAAAACAATACCTCCCTTACCTAGAGGTAGGCGGGAGGTAATAAAATAAATAAAAATAAATTCACTATCATACGTCAGACAGCTGCCGAAATAATACAATAATTGTTATACGGTTGCCAACACTGCGTTGCTTAAAATAGTTGTATAATGGTTTACTTTAGTACCGATTTAGATAAGTAATGTTTGATTACTCACCATCTAGTTTGGCCCACAAGTTGTTGGTGTTAAAAAACTTAAAAGTTTTCACAGATTTAAAATCGTCTATATGTTCTTTAGGAACTTGAGCAATTTCCAATAATCTCAATTTGTTTTCATAATGAATTAATGTACCACCCTGTAACGCACGAAATAAATAAATAAATAAATTCTACACTAAAAGAACATTATGTACTTTAACATCAGCTCTAGTTTTATCAGTGACCTCCATCACGAACTCATGGCTCTGTTCGCTGCTGTTATTTAACAGTAGATCAAGAATTTTCATATCTACAGTAGCCCCCAAGTTGTCAATGTTAGAAATGAAGCAGTATTGTCTGCCTTGCTCCAGGAACTTCCGGAGTAATCCAGACTTCTGGAAGCTCCAGTAGAAGTCACCGTGACCAGGCGGGTACCTACATTATATTTGTTTTAAAGTTAAAATCATTTATTGTAAGGTTTATCTTTACCAAGCTTCAATGTCTTTGTCCACGTCGCAATCTTTGGCGATGGGGAGAAGCGAATCCCGGTTGACCCGAGGGAAGCAGGATTGGTTGAATGTGTGGATCTCAACTTGGAGTCCTTTGTATTTGCGTATGATTTTTGCGGTGTCTTCATCTGTGTTGAAAGAGTTCATCAACACGAGAGGAACGTTGGTTTTGTAGGTTTTGTTCAAGTGCTGAAGATATAACACATTTAATTGTTACACTCATTGTTGGTTGCTTTTAAATCACTAGAAAGTTTTTTAGGTACGCGCATATTTTGTTTATGTGGCCACGCATAACTTTTTATAGAGTAGTCCGATTTTGATGATTCTATTTTTGTTGGATAGGGTATACCTTTAAGTTAGTCTCATTTAAATTTGAAATAAAAATGCTACCCCTAAGGGTAGGAAAATAGGGCAAGATTGATTTTTCACCCACTTTATTTGTTAACCGATTCTACCACGCATAACTTTGTACTGGGTTCACCGATTTCAATTATTTTTATTTTATTGAATAGGGTATACCTCGAAGTTAGTTCCATTTAAATTTGAAAAAAAAATTCCACCTCTAAAGGTAGGAAAATAGGAGATGATGAATTTTTATTTGTTAATTAATTCTACCACGCATAACTTTGTACTTGGTCATCCAATTTTGAAGATTCTTTTTTTATTGAATAGGGTAAACCTCGAAGTTAGTTCCATTTAATTTTGAAAAAAAAAATTCCACCCCTAGGGTAATATGTGCCACAAAAATTACAAAATTAAAACGTTTTAACAAATTTAGTCTTAATAACTTCTAAACGAATGTAACTAATTTTGAGTCAGCGTTCGTCGATTGTTATTTGGTGCTTGAAAATTAGTTACTTACATTAGTTTAGGAGCTTATTTATTAAGACTAGAAAGATTTATTTTATATTTCGTTTTTAAGTATCTTTTTTCATCGGTTTAATTTTTTGTTAAAAAGTTTCTATGTTTTAACTTTTTGTGGCTAACTATTTTTCTACCCTTAACAGTAGAATTTTTTATTCAAATTTAAAAGTGACCAACTTTAAGGTATACCCTATTCAATAAAAAAAGAATAATCGAAATCGGATAACCCAGTACAAAGTTATACGTGGTAGAATCAGTGAACAGCTTAGCAAAAAAATTAGTGGGTCAATAATTAATCATCCCCGTTTTGCTACCCTTAGAGGTGGAATTTTTATTTCAAATTTGAGTGGGACCAACTTTAAGGTTTACCCTATTCAATAAAAAAAGAATCATCAAAATCTGATAACCCAGTACAAAGTTATGCGTGGTAGAATCGTTTAACAAGTAAAATTTCAGTAGGGTCAATAATTAATCTTCCCCTATTTTGCTACCATTAAGGCTGGATTTTTTTTTTAAAGTTAAATGGAGTTAATTTCGAGGTATACACTATCCAATAAAATAAGAATTATCAAAATCAGACTACTCTGTAAAAAGTTATGCGTGGTAGAATAATTTTAAAAATATACGCGTGTTTTCTAAAGTCTACTTATTTCGTCGGTTAAAAATTGTTACAAATTGATAATAAACTTGGTCAATATATTGACTAATTAATTATGTTGTGTAAAACAGAAAAAATTTCCAATATTTTTATTTATTTTTGTGTGTTATGTACAGGAAAATTACTTTGTCGAAACGAATACAAATACAAAGATAATCTGAAATATTTAAGCACGTACAAACAATTACACCAGGATTTCAATAATAACAATCAATTCAAGGTTAATTCCGTTGAAGTTAAGCACTTAAAAAAATGTTAATGTTTGGCCATGTAAGTATTATGAAATCGCTAACATAAAATGTTAAAAAATTATAAAATAACTTACTTCGATTTGCTGAACTGTCAAATCCAAAAATGTTAGGTCATTTCTGACCGAAATGACCGATTTGGGCCCATGGCATCCCATGGAAGTACCCAAACCACCATTTAATTTGATAACAACAAGTTTCTCTAACATATTATGAATTAAATCAGTGGTAGGTGTTTGTAAAGTGTTGTAGTTTCGCACAGCATCGTCTGGCAGCTTTTCTATTTTCTCCCAGTCAACACTAGGTCCTTCTTCTTGAAGGAACCTTAATGAAAAAACCTTTTTCAGACATTTGATTCGTATTTTTTTAATATTTTCTACCTGGTGAAAAGTGCAGCAAAACCATCGAACTCCTTCTTGAGGGAGTCTTTCTTGCTGTTGGGCGCCGTCGCCAGCAGTTTTTCAAGGTCATGTTGCAGGAGGATTTGAGCGTCACGCTTGGTCAACTCGCGGAATTCACGCGAGTCGCTGGGCACGCGCTGATGCCCTTTGATCTATGAAAAATGCCACTTATGTTAAAATGAACGATAGACAAACAGTGGATAATTACAATTATGTAATTATGCAATAATGCTTGATGTTAAATGTTACATGTAGTGTCAGATAAATATATGTTTGTTTACAAAAATAATATGAGCCATAATTATTTTCTGTAGATATTTATGAAAACGAATACAATTTATTACTTAAAAATAGTGCTATAAATGAAATGTTATTTTGACTTCTTTATTAGGCAAAAACTGTTTTTGGGTGTTTTAAAACACAAGTTCTAAAATTATTTTATAAAAAAATTACTTCAAATAAAAGTGCTAGATAATATATTTCTCTGTAACTTTTATTGGAAGCATTTATTTATAAAATAATTTTAGAACACTTCTCTTAAAACATTCAAAAACAAAGCTCATGGTACCAATCATAAAATATAACGAAATCTAACACACACACACACACACATCACACATTCATACACACAGACAGATGTCATCTAGAAAATACGGAAAATTGTATTTTAGGGATTTCAAAACATGCATAACTTAATTGATAATTTGAACCAGTTATTCAAAATAACTTACGTAAAATACCTAAAATATTTCATATAATATTTTCCGCTTTATCCTTATCATGTCATAATTTCTAAAAATTAACTGTAACATTTCTTTTTGGGTTTTTCACAAATTATTCCGCGATCAAATTTACTGTTTTTGAAAACTTTAATTTCAATTATTCAAGTACAACAAATTATTGTATCTACTTAAATATAAAGGTTTAAAGAAAAGTGTTTTAGACTCGGTTTTTGTGTTGAACAATTATTTTATAAAAAAATGATTCGAATAGAAGTTACAGAGAAATATATTTTCTACTGCTTTTATGTGAAGTATTTTTTTATAAAATTTTTTTAGTACATTGTAGATGATTAAAGTCGGAACTAAAACACCCAAAAACAGAGCTAACCAATCAAAAAATCTATTTAGAAACAGACCCCAATTGAAAATGGAATTATTAAAGAGGCCAAGGCAATAAGGTGAAATTAATGTACGTTTGATGTGCTGTTATCAACGCAATTAATAAATAGTAACATTAGAATTACATGTACTAAATATTTATTATTTAAATTTAAATTATATCGCTTTGTGAATTGTGTTTTTTAGAGAAAAAAAATAAAATTTTCTGATTAAAGATAAATATTATCTTCTCTTAATTCTAAAAATAAGTCATGCAAATATTTTAAGTAAATTTTATACAATTCACGCTCTTTAGAAATGATAATTATGCACAACCTGATAATTTCATAAATAAACATAAGTACATAAGACTAGAACTTCGAACGCAAAAATTGTCACATAGATGGAAATCTAATAAATATACGAGTATACTACAACGAAAAACACACATGTTAAAATAATTATGCACTAAAATAGGTCACATGTTTTACACAGTAGAATATCATTATTATTTTTTTGTCCAAAATAAAAATTAGGCTATGGGTACAAGAATTATAAAATGTTTATAGTTTATTTTATGTTTTAAGAGCTCGGCTTCAAAATATTATCACACATTTTTTGTGTATTAAAATGGATAAAACAGTAAATTGATAACAAAGATGATAAGCGAGTTTTTGAATTTAAAGCATTTTATTTCATTAAGCATTCGCACTTTCATTAATTAGAAAATTTATAAACATTTATAAGCACAACCTTGCCCAAAAATACTTGTAGTATTTTTACACACGCAATTTTTTCTAACTACTATTAAATAATTTTTAAAAAAAATTCGTTAAAATATTTAAAATAATTCATGAACTTACTCTATTAAGCAAACTATCCATATTAGCAGCACAAAACGTCTCACTAAAAAAATAATGGCACCGTAGAAAAACGCGCGTCGCTTAATAACAGCTGACTGTCGCACCACTTATTCAACAATTGAACATCACAGTGACATGTGCGCGTCGACATTGAGTAACAACACTCATCTAATTTATCAGTCATGCTGTAATGACATGTCAAAAGAGTATCTCCATTACTCGCTGCCACTTTGAGAAGATAACACGAGAGATAAAATACTCCAAATTCAAAAAATATTCCTCGAGAAATTATGTTAGTTAACACTGACGCGACAGAATTTATGCAAGACCGCATAAATATGAAATATTGGCGTAAATTTAGCCTCGATCGTACACAGAATTGATAACGATTTCGTTTTATGTACAGGTTTTTCGCTACAGTTTTACATATAATGACGATTATGACAATGCTTATATTTTGCGCGACTTATATAAACTTCAAAAGTTAACTACTACATTAGTTATTAATCGTAAGTAAAACTTCTAGTATAGTGTAAATATTCATGAGATTACAAACCAGATTTAATTTTGAATTATATTTGAATATAGATTATAAATAATAACGCTAAAATATTTCTTTTAAAACACTCAAAAACAAAAAATATTTGACATTTCATAAAACATTTAGATTTATTTATGACAGTTAAACAGATACAGCAAAATAAAAAAATCTGGTGTGGGCAGCACACTACTTTCTTATACAAATAAAACCAACTGAACACGTATGACTTGTTCCTTGCGTATGAATTTATTTTGACAATTATTTGATATATAAATGTTATACCTTTTTTAATTTTTTGTTCTCATTGTAACTATGAATAGATTTTAAATTGAAATTAATTAATATCTAGTCTTCAAAACTTTCTAACTAATAATACAAATATTACTTTTATAATATTTCACACGACACATATTTTTGACACTTCACAATTATTTAACACGTTTGACACATAAGATATTAAAAATGTTTTAGTTTTTGTTCCCATTGTAACTAAGATTATAGAAATATATTCTTAAACATATAATTTAGTTTTTCTCAAAATTAGAAGCATGTACAAGAAAAGTGCAAATAACATTTTATATTCCAAATATTTTTGGTAACACCTTTTATTTGAAACTTTTTCTCACAGCTGATTCTATTTTTGAAATAAATGGAATTTATTGTTTTGTGTGTTCAGTAAACTTCCTCTTCCGGTTTTTCAATTTCATTCAAAATCAACTCAGCTCTTCATTTTTTCATGAAACTTACATATTCCAAGTTTCGTTTACATATCATGTCTCGTTCATGAGATATTGCGCACACGGACATCCATCCATCCATCCTCACACACAGACAACATTGAGAAATTGGTCTCAACGGATTCAGTGGATGTCAAAATCTCGTCAACGATTTTTTTCGTGATTCCAATACTTCCTTATACTTTGTATAAAGTAAAACTAGTATTGTTGTAATCAAAAAGTTAGTTTTTAATTCTTAAATTCAAATATAGTGTAAATATTAAATTACAAACCAGATTTAATTTTGAATTATATTTGAATATATATCTTAGATAACAAATAAAGCGAAAATATTTTTCTTAAAACACTCAAAAACAAAAATATTTGACATTTCATAAAACAGATTTAGATTTATTTATGACAGTGTTGTATTATTTTCTGTAAAAAATTTCCATGAATGTTACAATTTTCCTAAATTTTAATTTGATTGATATATCGTGAAATACTAATATTTAGGTAACCAAATGAGACATATTGTATTCATTTTTAAATTCCGAACATCTTATGTATTTAAACTTTTGCTGTAAAGTAAATAGATAAAAAGATACAGCAACATAAAAATAAGTATTGTTGTAATCAAAAAGTTACAGCAATATAATAAATAGTATTGTTGCAATCAAAAAGTTAGTTTTAAATCCTAAATCTATTAATCCGTTTCTTTCATATCATTTTCTGATTAAGATTAAGTTTAAATACAGTAACTTTGCGACAATAAAATGGGGATAAAGTACATTATAAAAAACATATAATTATTTTAATGATTGCACAGTTTTTCTGAATAAAAGTTACAAGATAAACAATTTTTTGTTACTTGTCTTAGTAATGTTACACAACTTACGTAATAGTTTAAAAATTAACTGCGCTATTGATAAATATTTACTTAAATTATGATTTTTGTTATCGTTCATAATAACAGAAAATTTACCATAATTAATACGTAAAGTATTATATTTTTAAATATTTCTAGAAAAATATATATCTATAATTCAAGGTTGACTGCCGAAGATAATAAATATTATCTGGAAATAGCTTAAAAATACGAATACTAGTGTGGACTAAGGTTAGAGCCAAATAAATAAAACACAAAAAATATGTAAGGTTATTTTATTACCTTTGATAATAAATTGATAATTAATTTTATGACATGTGGTATTAGATGACTTTTCCATCAATAATTTAACGAAAATATCCTTTATATTTACATGTTATAAGTATTAGCGGACATCAGAAGGTCATAAAGGGCAATTAATAAATTTATCTCCATTCAATCTGTCCAATATATAAAGCAAGCAGTTCTGGATCACTTACTTTCTTATCTTGTCCGTCATTCACTTGTAGCATTATCGGTATGTATTTCAGTCAATTATTTAAACGTATTCGTTTTTCTATAAACTTATATTTCTTGACAAAATTGTCAAACACATGTGTGACGCGCGTGCGCAAATGCGTCTGTTTCAGCATTCACTTTGACGTCTACAAGTCAGTGGCGTAGACCACACAAACTTAAGAAGAAACAGGGTACAAATACCAAATATGCCAGTCAATATATCACCTCATTTTGCTGTGGGTCGAGTTATTAAAGGATTCGGAAGAGGCTCGAAAAGTTTGGGGATTCCAACAGCGAATTTTGCACCGGAAGTAGTGAAAAATCTACCAGCTGAGATCAAAACTGGTGTGTACTACGGATGGGCCGCTGTCAATAATGGTCCAGTGTATAAAATGGTAATGAGTATAGGATGGAATCCGTACTTTAAAAATGAACAAAA
The DNA here is from genome assembly GCA_963942605.1 of Poecilus cupreus. NCBI lineage: Eukaryota > Metazoa > Arthropoda > Insecta > Coleoptera > Carabidae > Poecilus > Poecilus cupreus. Next base: position 7,412,690 of record OZ012729.1, read on the forward strand.
GTCGATGGAAACTCATATAATGCACCAATTTCAACAAGATTTCTACGGAGAAGTGTTACGAGTGTGCATTTTAGGTTATCTTAGGCCTGAAACCAACTTTAATTCTTTAGATGACTTGATAACAGCAATTCGAAAAGATATTGATGATGCTGATAAAGAACTTGATAATTCAGATTGTAAACTATTTCAAAAACACGCATTCTTCTCTGAATCAAATGACAATATATAATAATAATAATAAATAGTAGATAATATTCAGTACTTAAACCATGACGGCGACAATTTTTTTGATAGTACTTGTACAGATACTTAAATAAAATTTTATAAGTCTTAAATGTATTTACCAAACAAGATGTATTTATATAAATTATTGTTGAATCAAAATGACTTACGTATTATAACCCCATGCAAAAAATTATTGCACGCATGCGTGTGTTTTATATTGAAAATATATTATTCTTAATTTGTTTTTAACATTGTTAATATTTGTAAATACAACAAATAAATATATTTTATGTTAACAACAGTACAAATATTTATTATTGCTTTTTAAGTTTGTAGTAAACTAACCTAAAAATCTAGTGCACGAATGTCAGTACATGAACATGTTTGCAGCCTGCTAATATCAATTTAAAGTGTATATAAACAAATATAAAGCGAAAATAAGTAAAATATATACTACAACAATGGCATTAAGTGCTGCAACAATATTTGGAATTAAACTATCCCAGGTATCAATGAAATAATAAACTTACGCAATTTATAGGTTAACACAATTTTCTTTGCAGACTTTACCATCGGGATTATTAACACCCGTTGTTCAAAGTGCAGTAAATCTGCAACAATTACGGTATCGAAGAACGAAACACTGGGAACCAAAATGGAAAAAGATGCGAGCTTTGAAAGTTATAAAAATGGAGCTACCCAAGTTTAATGAGAAACCGGGCGATGTCTCCGAGGAAGAAATTAGAATGAAAATGAAAGAACGAGGTATTTTGCCTCCGAGACCGTGGATGGAGCGCCCGTTTTATTTGAGTGCTACTGGAGGAATTTTTGAAGCGTATGTACCGCCTGAGGGCGATGGAAAAGTTTCTCCCATCACGACACAGGTATTTTGTCATATTGTCATTAATTTATTAAATAAATTTACTAATTTTAGTTGTCAAATGTGAAATACTAGGGATTTTTTTATATTGGTAACTTCAGGTAATGAGGGATTTGTGAATATAAACAAATAATTTGCTTTTTTTTGAATAATTCGGTGACATTTATTTATTGGTTGTGCACTACAACTAAAAATTTAATTATAAATACTTACATTTGTGTTTACAATTAACAAGTTAGCACTATAATTAATAAAAATCTCACACTTTTAAGCACTGATATACTGAACAAAACAAATGTACAAAATTGACAGCCAGTTAATGCCAACCCTAATCTTACAAAAGTCCCTTTTTTTCGATTTTGAGATCTGTATATTATTTAAAAGTGTAAAACAGAAAATGCAATTTTTAAATTTAATAATTTTTACTTACATTTAAGCTACAATTAACACTTTAACACTAAAATTGATAGAGACGTCCGAGCACTCCAACACAACAAAAATAAATGCACAAATTTGACAGCCAGTTAATGCCAACCCTAATCTTACAAAAGTCCCTTTTTTTTATTTTGAGATCTGTATATTATTTAAAAGTGTAAAACAGAAACTGCAATTTTTAAATTTAATAATTTTTACTTACATTTAAGCTACAATTAACACTTTAACACTAAAATTGATAGAGACGTCAGAGCACTCCAACACAACAAAAACTAAATGCACAAATTTGACAGCCAGTTAATGCCAACCCTAATCTTACAAAAGTCCCTTTTTTTTTATTTTGAGATCTGTATATTATTTAAAAGTGTAAAACAGAAACTGCAATTTTTAAATTTAATAATTTTTACTTACATTTAAGCTACAATTAACACTTTAACACTAAAATTGATAGAGACGTCAGAGCACTCCAACACAACAAAAACTAAATGCACAAATTTGACAGCCAGTTAATGCCAACCCTAATCTTACAAAAGTCCC